>JAJOOR010033107.1:0-27288 GCA_036250505.1 Solanum acaule | reverse complement strand
AAGCACAAATTTAACCTTCTTTCAATTACATCGAACCCCTGATTTAGAGCTTGTTTGAATTGGCCTATTTTAAGCTAAAATAGTTTTAAAGCACTTTTAGAGTTTGTGAGTGAGTTAAAAATGTTTAATTAATAAGCACTTTGTTTTAAGTCAAATTGCTAAAAATTAATTTATAGCTTTTAGCTTATAAGTAAAAACTGAAAAGTCAATCCGAACAAGGAGGTTAACCCTATTTTAGTTACATCAGTACTTTCCATATGAATAAACAATTACCAATAAAAATATCCCCTTATATATATGAGAATAAAAACAGAGAATGAATGATTTTTTTTCTTAATTTGGTAGAAGTGAAGATGATAATATTGAAGACACCATTTAACAATATTTATTGCTAATAAAATTGACAAAAGAATTCCGAACAACCCAACCAATCTCCTTAACACTTTTTTGAGAAAAATTAAATTACCAAGCTTTAGTCATGATAATAACATTATTATAAGGAACTAAAGAGGATGGGTAATTGATTGATATGATGTAGAACCAGTGCGAAAAATATTGAAGAATCTGGTAAAAAAATTGTGAAGTCATCAAGTAAATTTGGATGATCATTGCGACATATGGTAACTTACACATAAAACAAAAAGATGTTCACAAATTATAACTTGAAGATCATCTAATAATATTTGTGTATCCAAATTTAAAATGATTTATCACCTCATTGTAGACTTCATCAATGTTCTTGTTGTGCTCTTTGTTGTACATCTTCAAAATTTCTAAGAAGGATATAAACACATGATTGTCGTTTTGAAAACGTTCCTGCATGAAGGTATACCATCAATATTTAATTGTGAACTCATATTTTAATACTTATATGTATGTCTATATTTGTATGCTTATAAAAGCATGAGACTCTAATAGATATGTTGATCGAACTTTTTCTTTTTCGTATGTGTATTTCATATTAGCTAAAATTGTGATAATGATTAAGTAACTCTTAGAAACATCATTATTTAGTTTTGTTCATTGTTTAACCCTGTAATTTATTAGTGAGCCTCATTATTTTCTCGTACGGGGATGTTAAGAATGCATTATTTTTTTGTATTAAGCATAAGCTCTTTATTTCATTGTTATAAAACAACAAACTACTTACCAAGTTTTCAGAATTTTTATTTTAATACTTCAAATTCACATTAGAAACTAAAAGTATTTCAAAATACACATTATTTCTTGTTCTTTTAGGCCTCATTTGTTTTCATTACAATTAAGACGTCTGAATCTGAATGAAAATCTGAATATTAAGATATTTTCTCTAGATCTGAACACTAGATGATTAAGACTATTTGTTTTTTAACATATGAATGTGTATAATTTATTTATTTGTAAAAATAATATATATATATATATAGGTAAAAAGTAATTAAATATTAGAAAATATGAATTTAATAAAATTAAATTATTATTTGATAAAGAATAAAATATTTATGTTCGCTAGTGATGATAAAGATAATTTATAACTATGGTGATGATAATAGTTGATGTTAGATGCTAGTAATAGTAATGGTGATGGTAAAGAATAGGAGCACCAAAATCATTGAAGGTTAAAAAATTACTATAATATGTCATAATCTTATCATGTATTTTTTACAAGACTCTACATATTTATTCATGATCTATGTTCTTTATTGATTCTCAATGATTATTCTAATTCACTTTAAAAATGCCTCATCATAGGAATACGTTGAAAACATCAAACACATGAACTGCAAGGAAGGTTTATAGGATTGAGGCTGTGATTTTTTCTAGAAGAGAACAAAGTGGTAAAAAAAATGTGAAAGAAAGCAATTTTAAAGATTTGTGGAAGAAGACAGTAGTTTTATTTAAAGCATTTAATGAAAAACTAAATAATGAAAATATAATTGCTAATTAAGGTCTGAATACTATGAAGACATATTTATGGATCTGACTGAAACAGAGCCATTAAGACTCAATTAGCGGCAAGATTTTAATAAAAACAAATGTACTTAATGGGTTAAGATCTGAGCAATTCAAATTTAGACCTCCATTAAGTGCAAGCAAATGAAGCCTTAGTCTTTATAAAATTAACTTTGTATGACGCAATGACAAAGCTAAGAAATTTGTTAAGGGTGTTCAAAATTTAGTATATATCTCGAAAAAGTTATCCCTAACACAAAAGGAAATGGTTTACATTATCACTTTTTTATTAAAAGGTAGAAAAAATGGTGGCTACACGTTATAACCACAAGACCTGTGAGATGCTCCCAAAAGTAATTTTCACAAAGAAAGGAATCAGACACATTGTTGCACTAATTAAAGGGTTTCAAATCTCAACAAAGTAAAAAATACAATCATGCTGCAAATAAAAAGTGATAAATCTTTTAAACTAACTGAAATTAAAAGTTTTTTTCTATTTGCTTACTTGACCCAACAATCAGGTGGAGACAACTCAAATGGATAGTTTGTCACGAGGTATTAAGACTCTCATAAACACTCTAAGCAGTATTCTTGGGATTGGGAGATAATTGGCGTTTACCTCTAGAATATGTACCAAATGGTGCTTTTTAGAACCCATTTTCAAGGCAAATTAGCACCAAGTGTCGCATCGATCTGGAAATTTCATGTATAAACTGTTTGTGGAGAATGACAGACAAAAAAAACTTGATCGTCATTTTTAAATAGTGAAGCCATGGTATTTAAAGGTGCAGAAGGAATTATTTCATCCATGTTTGATCTGTAAAAGTCTGGATTTAAAAGCCAGTTAGCTAGAGTCCCAATTAAACTTGATATTGGACACTCTTGGAATACTGACCCCCAAACTTGCCTAAAAAACATGTATATTTTATGTGTTCCTTTAAAGACTACAGCAGTTACGTTATGTAAAATAAATAAAGTAATGACACAATATTTCATCGCGAAAATCTACGGCTTATAAAGGGTAAAAAACCACGACCTACACCTCAACAAAAGATTACAAACTTATGTAACCTAAGGAATTATAAACTCTAAATCTTAGATGCCAACAACAACCTAGATCATCGACCCAACTTCAAGTTATGAATTCGGATTAAAACTCTTGCAATCGTAGGAACCAACTTTAATTCCTAAACTCCAACACAAACCCCCCCAAGGTTTATGTTCCCAAGTCTTTAAGTCGCCCCAACTTGAAGACACTACTCCTACTCCAGTTTATACTTCACTGGATCTAGAAAGGATTAAAAATACAACTCGGTAAAAACACAATACAAGCAAACTTGACTTAAGAACTATAAAACATATGTCTATCAATATCGATCAGGTTCAATCTTGTTTCCTTTCATTGGTTGCACTTTGTAATCAAATATCACTACTCTCTGTTTAAGTGCGAAGGTTTCTTTGGAGAAAATCTTGCCCTATTTATAGATCAAGGATCTTACTTCTTCAATTGGATCTCGGTTACTTTTGTAGTGGTTCCTACTTCTTGTAGAATTAGGCATCCTATTTTAATTGGGTTATTCATTATGTGCTTCCTCTTCCTTGTAGGACTCCTTTATAAAAGGAAACTTTCTCTGCTGGTTTCTTGTTGGAAAAGCAATCCCTCCACTGTTTTATAACTTCTAATTTGCGTGGTTGACGTTCTCCTTATTCCAATCGGATACAGTCTGAAAGGAACATGTCGATGCAACCTACTCCTTTCATTTGTTCCCTTATTTGTCAATTATCAAAATCTTTCTCGATCTAACAGACTCGATAGGCGACGGTCTGGTAACTTCAAAAGAGACATTGACATGCTTTGCAGGACATGGTTTGTTCAATCTTATATTTTACCCAAACCCAACAGCTGAAAGTTATCAAGTGACTCATAAATGGGTCCAACTCGGTTGTAGCAAATAAGTATCAACTCTATTAGCACATATTGTATCACATCAAAATAGCATCAAAGAGTCGTATCAGCTGAAAATTTGGGCAAAAGAGTTGTATCAACGTTGATAGCTATGTTTCGTAAATATAATAGCTACATTCATATTTTTTTAAACTATAGCTACATTTTGTAAATACGATATAAATATATGTTTTCTACAAAATACTGTATAAAGACTTGCAAGAGTTCTAGGCGCTACGAACACGTGCAAATCTGTTCACAAAAATCATTACAGACATGTCACTTCCATGTGAGAATCTAAGATAAACAGCTCTACTAAATTCACCGTTATGCTTCCAATGGTAATTGTTTTGGTCTAAAAAAAATTATGTTGTTTGGCTATAATGGAAAAATAAATATTTATTTTGACTCAACTCTTAATTTATCACATACTTCAGATAGAATTGTGAAATACTATTTCTGAAATTTGAGCTACAATTCATGGGAACGAAGAATAAATATTTGGCATGTATAACTTTCGGGTGTATATGTATATCCCTTATATATATGTGTATATTTATGTATATATGTCTGTAATATACATGAATATCAATGATATACAAGTGTGACACATATTTTTCAACTTGATTTCATTTACTATTAATTTGGACTCTAAACCAACTCAAATCACCCTTAAATCTTCTCATATCAATCAAACCCACTTAAAAGTTCCTTTATTCATGGAAAATGATAATTTGCGGTTACTTTGCAAATTTTCCCCGTGGAGAAAGGCCCAACCCATCATTTTAGCTAGAGTTCAGGACTGAAAACATGCATTTTTTTTTGTTTGCCACTTCAGTACCCATATTGGAGTTTGACTATATCTGGATTCACACTACATAAGCTCCATTCATAGGGAAGTTCTCCCAACAAAGGTTTTTTTCGTACTCCGGGTTCGAACTCAAGACCTCTCGTCGAAGAAGGAGCAATCTCATCCACTACACCACATCCTTGATGAATATTTGTTAGCTCCGTTTTTTTGTTAATTGGCTGAAAGTTAAATTAGTAGAATTCGAGGTGATTTTTTGTAGGGTTTCTCTAGTGATGGTCTTTTCAGAACAAGGTAAAAAATGTTTTTAATTATACTTTCTCTGTTTCAAAAAGAATACCCTAGTTTGACTTGGTACGACCAACTTGGCAAGTGTATTTTGGATAGTGGATGCCTAAAAGAATAACAGGAGCCTTCATGAGGTTAGCTGGTTAGGTAACTGATTGGTGACTACATGCAAAATAGATACGGTCTTATTAGCCTAAATTATAGATGTCTTTTTTGGGTATTCTTGATTTGACTTGTCCTCTTCTTCTCAATACAAACTTTGTGAGCTTAAAAATTATAGATAGATAGATAGATAGGCTAATTTTTCATGACAACAAAAATGAAAACAACTCTTCAACATATATAGCTTTCACAAGTTAAAGCTTAATTAAGAATCAATTGCACAAAATTAGTTAGAGGCAAAATGTGCAAAACCATGTAAGTGTATATATAGTCATTGACACCTTTCATCCAAGACAACCCTGATTCAAGGCAATATCAAGTGCAACACCATGACAAGTACTACTGTCTACTTGTATGATATATCCAACTTTATAGAATTTAATTTAACTTATATAAATTGATAATGTAAAGAGTAATAATGCTTATTATAGAATTAATTGAATTAGGAAAAATTACAGAGCTATAATATATAGATAATATGGCGATACTTTCAGAAAATTATCTAACATAGTTATACATTAGGATTTTATAGTAAATCTCTCATCTCTCTTCCTCTATCACTCACCACTCTCCCCTCTCCCCCTCTCTCTCTCTCGCGTGCACTTTCCTCGCTCCTCTTAGTTCTCTTCTCGATCTCACTCCTGATCTCCCTCTCTACAATTCCTCAAAGCCACAAAAATAGGGAGAGAGACAGTATAGAAGGTACATAAGCAACGATAACACCTAAGATAAAGCTCAGACTATTGGACTCAAGTCTACTATTCCAGTCTACAAGGACCAAGTCCATCCGAATCGACGTCGGAAACAAAGCAAGCCACAAAGTTTGAGAGTCTAAAGCAACACTAGCCTATCTTAGCCTAAGGCCAAACATGCATCAGAAAACAAATAAAACTCAAGTAATTTCACATAACATGCAAGTCACATAACCAACCTTAGTAGCATGGTGCTACCCTTCATATAGTAGTAAAAAACCCTAAATCATGGGTTCTAAGAAGAAAAGCAGAAATACCTAAGTACTGGCCCCCAATTCACACTTATCATCATGAATTTATACATTCATGCTCAATCTAAATAGAAAGGAAGTCATAGACTACTTGTAGACCAACCCAGATGCTCTAAATCACAAGACCGGAGCCTTTTCTTTCCGAACAACCTCTATACACTGCCACACTATCAAAAAAAAGGATCACAATGTAAGTACGATAGTTTAGACACTAAAAACACATAAACGGAAATGGACCAATTTAAAGTCAAATGAGAATTGTGGAATCCATGTTGGGAATTCTAGAATTGACTCCTTCAAAAGATCCTAAAGTATGTCACAAACCTTTTTCCAAAATTGAACGCAATTTGAGGCCCGAAGCAGCCACAACAACAACATGCAAAGAAAGCACAAAATTCAAGCTAAAGAGTCTTGGGAAGCAGCTAAAACACCAATTCTACCTCGAACGGGGGCTCACCAACACAACCTAATCATACCACAGTGTAGCCTCAACAATTACGGACGCATGGGAATTTGAATCACCCAAATCTAACTCAAAATGACCAAGAAATCGCAAATACACCTCTCCAACTAATTGTTGATCGCATCTCTCTTTATTTATAAAGCCATAGCTCAACTCTTCACCGCATTCACGAGAAGGAGGCTCGCGATCGTGACTCATTAAGAGGCTGACCATCATGATCGCGGAGACCTTGCCTAGCGATTGCGATGACTAAGGAAGGTCGACTGTTCATCCTAATCGCGACAATGAGCCACGCGGTTGTGAAGTACTAACGCCCAGGCCTTTGCGAACGCAACCAAGGGGCAGATGATCACGAAGAACAAATTGTCCTACACCAGCTGATGCACATCAACTAGTTTTTTCGAGTTCCAAATCTGCGACGAAGTGCTTCAAATTTGTTCGGAACCTCGTACACGCAAATAAGATATGCAACCCAACAAAATTGGATATTCCAGACTCAACAGAGAAGTCAAAATTCACAAACGAGGTCATCTCGATAAAAAGTAGGCCCAACACCCAAACCCTATTTTAAGTCAAAATCCACATTGGGGCTCGAAATTTGCTCGAAGGCCTCGTGATCTAAATGAAGGATCATTCTAGACCAAACTCAACATTCTCGAGCTAACCATGCTGACACAATCCTCATCCGTGCTTGTTTACCCAGAATGTTGACTAAAGTCAAACTTAGGCTTCAACTTGAAAGTTAAAATTCCTAATCGCACAAACTCCCACTGAAAAACCTCAGGAGTTTATGTTACTAGCCTAAAATGACCCTTCTAGAGCTGATGGAATCGTTAGAATTGAATTTTGAGGTCATATTCCTGAACTTCTGATAAAAAAAAGACCGTGCAAGGTTTAAAAGGTCCCTAAACACTAAAACTCACACAAAAACTAAATGAATGACCAGGTGACCTAACAAAAATCTCTAAATGACGAAAATGAGGCATAAACACACAATTGACCAGGATGTTATTACAACATCCACTACTAAAAAGGGACTTTTATCCATGAAAGTAAGGGTCAAGAAGTACCTGAAGGCTCAAACAAGCTGGAAAATTGCTCCTACATATCATGCTCGGTCTCCGAGGTAGCCTCCTCAACTAAATGATGTATTCAACAAACCTTAACCACATGAATAGCTCTTAAGGGAAACCTCTACACATCTCTAGCAAGTATAACACCTAGCTCCTCTACAAAGGTAAAGCGATTATCCAATTCTAATGCACCATACTGGAGCACATGAGACTAATCTAGAAAATACAGACGCAACATAGAAACATGAAAGACTGTTGGGTAGTTCAGAACATCAGATGCAAAGTTAACTCATATGAAACCTCCCCAACTGTCTGGGGATCTATAAAGGTCCAATATACCTAGGGCTAAGCTTGCCCCACCTCCCAAATCTCATCACTCCCTTCATAGGTGAAACACAGAGAAAAACCAATTGAGAACCTCAAATATCGATGCCTATGATCTGCATAACTCTGGTGCGTACTTTAAGTTGTCTGAAGCCTATCCTAAATCACCCTCACCTACTCCAAAGCCTCCTGTATCAAGTTTGTGCCATGTGGTTTAGGCTCTGTAGTCTCAAATGAACCAACTAGATAACGACAACGCCTACCATATAAGGCCTCAAACGGGGCCATTTGAATGATAAAATGGTAGTTGTTGTTGTACGCAAACTCCACCAAAGGTAAGAACTGGCCCCACTGACCTCCGAACTCCAATACACAAGCCCACAATGTTTCCTCAAGGACCTAAATAGTACGTATTAGTCTGCGGGTGGAAGTTTGTGCTAAGGTTAATGTGAGTGCCCAACTCATCCTGAAAAGTCCTCTAAAAAACTAGAAGTAAACTAAGCATACTGATCTAATATAATATAGACTGGCACAGCATGAAGATGAATCACCTCATAAATATAGATATTGGTTACCCTCTCAGTGCTGAATGAAGACTGAATAGGGAGAAACTTGGTCAATCAATCAACAATGACCCAAATGCTATCAATACCTCTAGAAGTTCAAGGCAAACCTGTCATAAAGTGGATGGTGATGTGATCCCACTTCCACTCCGGAATGGGTAATCTCTGAAATACACCACTAGGTCTCAAATGCTCAGCCTTCACCTGGTGGAAACTAAGACAATGGGACACATAATCTGCAATATCTCTCCTCATACCGATCTTTGCGGTGCGCGGCTGAATAAAATATCTAAAATCATGGGCCTCACAAAGTATCAGCTGTATCAAACTCACACTCCTCAGTCCACTCAAAAGGCACATGAAAGTGAGTCAACCAGGTCAAACGTGCAACAATGGTGGTGAAACCCTCCACAAACCGTTTGCAGTAGCCTGCCAAACTGATGAAGCTCTGAACCTTAGTAATTGAAGTAGGCTTAGTCCAATCATGAATAGCCACAATCTTAATCGTAGATACCATAATGCTATCCTTGGACACTATGTGCCCCAAGAATGCTACAGACTTAAGCCAAAACTCACAATTTGAGAACGTGGCATAAATTCGTTGATCTCTTAAAGTCTAGAGCACAATCCTTAGATGTTGCTCATGATCACTCCTCTCTGTAGATATACCAAAATGTCATCTATGAACACGATGAAGAACAAATCAAGACAAGGCCTGAACACCTGTGTCATAAAGTCCATAAAGGCGGCAGGGGAATTAGTCAATCCAAAAGACATCACTAGGAACTCATAGTGGCTATATCGAGTCTTAAATATGGTCTCAGGGATGTCTGCTACCCTAATTTTTAGCTGATGGTAACCAGACCTCACATCAATCTTCGAAAAATATTGTGGCACCGTAAAACTGGTCAAATAAATCATCAATCCTAGGCATGGGTTAGCGGTTCTTCACAGTCACCTTATTCAATTGCCTATTATCAATACACATACGCATTATATTGTCCTTCTTCAAAAAAAGAATAGGAGTTCCCCAAGACAATACACTAGGCCTAATGAATCCCTTACCTAAGAGATCCTGAAGCTGAACACTGAGATCCTTGAGCTCTATAGGGGCCACCCGGTAGGACAAAATAGAAATAGGCCGAGTACTCGGCTCAAGCTCAAAAGGAGAGTTAATATCATGCTCTAGGGATAGACTAGGTAGGTCGGTAGGAAACACATCTATAAAATTTTGGACAATAGGCACAGACTCAACTGAAGTAACCTCCTTACTCACATCCCGCACATATGCCAAATAGGACAGACATCTACTAGCCACTAACCTCCGAGCCTGAATAAAAGAGATCACTACTACCGGTGTGCTACTAATGGAGCCCTGCCACACCATCGGAGGAATACTAGGCATGGCTAAGGTAACAGTCTTAGAGAAACAATCTAAAATCGCATGATAGGGGGATAACCAATCCATGCCCAGAATCACATTGAAATCAAGCATATTTAATAATATAATATCATCCTGGGTGTCACGCCCCTAGATAGTAACTAAGAAAGATCAAAACACTAGATCAACTACTAAAGACTCGCTCACGGGGATCGACACACGTAACAGCGCTGCCATAGGCTCAAAACTCATACCCAAAATGAGAAGCATAATACACAGACACATAAGAATATGTAGAATTAGGGTCAAATAAAGTCGAGGTTGGTTGATGGCATAAAATAATCAATCATGTGATCACATCATCTGATGCCTCAGCCTCAACCCTCGCTGGAGCTATATAGAAATGACACTGCCCGTCTCTGCCTTGGCCATCAGTACCTCCCCGGGACCACCCAAAATACGTTTGTTTCCACCACGATAGTTGTGATGCTAACCTCGACCCCTAGCTGGAGATATTGGTGGTTGAGCTGGTAGAGTTGGTTGTGGAACTAGAGCAACCCGTCTACGCAAAGGGAAATCTTTGGCTTAGTGACCTAACTAACCATAATTAAAACAACCCAAAGATATTCTGCTCCTAGAAGAATGGCCACCATGGCATGAAGCACTAGCCTAGGACCTATGACTCTGTATAGATCCAATCTCACTCCAATTATACCGATCCCTATCTGAACTTTGCCATATAACCTGAACAGGCCGACTGGGTTGTCCCTGCTGAAATCCCTATTAAACCCTATCATATGCCTCTCTAGGCCTAGAGAAGGACCCACTATAGCTACCCTTATGTTTTTCTCTCTTGTAACTACCACCATGTGCCTCACGATGTAGCTCCTCAATAGTGTGGGCGTGATCAACAAAATGCAGAAAAAAGCGACCTGCAGAGACAGGGACTGAGTCTCAATCCAAAGTTGGAGTCTCAATCCATGAACAAAACACTGAAAGCTCTCCTCCTCAGTAGGTAAAATCATGGTAGCATGACCAGAGAGCTCGTGAAACCTCACCTCATACTTTGACACTGTCATAAAGCCCTACTCCAACATAGAGATCTAATCCGAGAGGTGATCTCTGATGCTGTGAGGGATGAATCTAGCCAAGAAGGGCTCAGAGAACTCGGTCCAGGTGACCGGAGGGGAACCAGTTACCCTGGTCTCAATAAATGTACGCCCCCATTGTCTGACCGGGCCATCAAGCTGATATGTAGTGAAGTCAGCTCTTCTTGACTCCACTAACCCCAAGGTATGAAGCCGCTCCCGGCAGGTAGTAAGAAACCCGTGGCATCCTCACTCACATCCCTAAAAAACCTTGGATGTTAAAGTCAAAAGAATACTTTGAGCATTTTCTGGTCCTCTAGTAGCATAGCTCCGGCCGCAATCACGTGCTAGGCACCCCAGGTGTTACTTGGGCCCTAGGTGACTTTGTTAAATAACCAAGAACTAGCCAACATCCAGCCCAACTAGCAAGAGTGACGATTAACAAAACCAGTCAAATCCCAGCTCAACTAGCAAGAATGAAAACCGATCTAGGCCGCCCAGCCAAACAGTCCAATCACATGGGCATACCTCCTAGCTAGCAATAATGACTTGGGGACATGTCGACTCTATAGAGGATCTCAAATACCACGGCCGCCCAGCCAACCAGTCCATTCCAAGGGGCATACCACTCAATTAGCAAGAGTAACTCGGGGAAGTATCAACTCCGAAGAGGACCTTAAGTAGGCTTCAAGCCATTGTGGATCCATTTTCACACCCTAATGGTATCAATAGAAAGCTCCCAGCCAAGCATAACTCAATCTCCAAACATTGCAATAGCACAAACCTCCGGTAACGCCTCAAAGTTGCAGAAATATAGAGAGAGAGTATAGAAGGTCCACAAGCAATGATAATGCCTAAGCTAAGGCTCAGATTATCAGACTCAAGTTTGCTATTCCAATTTACAAGGACCTAGTCCGTCCAAATTGACATCAGAGACAAAGTAAGCCACAAGGTTCGAAGGCAATACTAGCCTATCCTAGGCTAAGGTCAAACATACATAAAAAAAACAAATAAAACTCAAGTAATTTCACATAGCATGCAATTCACACATCCAACCCTACTAGCATGGTGCTACCCTCAATACAATAGTAACAACTCTAAAACATGGTTTCTAAGAAGAAAAGCAGAAATAACTAGGTACTCCCCCATATGATAATCATGAATTTACACATTCATGCTCGATCTAAACAGAAAGTAAGCAATAGCCTACCTCTAAGTCAACCACGTAATCTTAAAATCTTAAGGCCGGAGCTTTTCCTTTCTAAAAGGCCTTCGAATGCTGCCACACTATCAAAAATGGGATTACTATGTAAGTACATTCATTTAGAAACTGAAAACACATAAAATGTAAACAAACCAATGTTAGAGTCAAACGAGAATTGTTGGATCCGTGTCAGGAATTCCCTAATTGACCCCGTCAAGAGGTCTTAAACTATTGCCTCAAACTTGTGTTCCAACATTGAACGCAATTTGAGGCCCGAAGCAGCAACAACAACATGCAAAGAAAGCACTAAATTCAAGCTACATAGGCTTCGGGCAGCAACTAAAACACCAATTTTACCTCAAACTAAGGCTTACCAACACAACCTAATCACACCACAGCATAGCCTCAATAATTACGAATGCGTGGAACTTCGAATCACCCAAATCCGATTCAAAATGACTAACAAATCACAAATACACTTCTCCAACTAACGGGTGATCGCGTTTGTCTTTATTTATAAAGACAGACCTCAACTCTTCACCGTGGTCGTGAGAAGGAGGGTCATGATCGCAACTCATTAAGAATATGACCATCGTGATCGCGAAGACCCTACCTCGCAATTGCGATGACCAAGGAAGGTCAACCTTTCATTGCGATCAAGGAAACGGGTCACGCGGTCGCGAAGCACTAAGGCCCAGGACTTCGTGAAAGCGACCAAGCAGCACGTGATCACGAAGAGAAAATTGGCTTGTACCAATTAATGCACATCAAGTGATTTAGCCGAGTTCCATATCTCCGACGAGATTCTCCGAATCTATTCTGAACCCCCCATACACGCAAACAAGATAGGCAACCCAACCATTTTCGATATTTGGACTCAACTGAAAATTTGAAACTCCCATGCGAGGGCATCTCGGCAAAAAGTGGGTCTCACACCCAAATTCCATTTTAAATCAAAATATGCAAGGGGCTCTGAATTGGCCCGGAGGCCTCATGATCTAAACAAAGGATTGTTCTAGACCAAACTCAACATTTTGGAGCTAACCTTGCTGACAGAATCCTCATCCGAGCTTGTTTACCCAGAATGTTGACTAAAGTCAAACTTAGGCTTCAACTTGAAAGTTAAAGCGCCCAATCGCACAAACTCGCACTAAAAACCTCAGGAGTCATGACAACTATGCTAATAGAATGACCCTTCTCGAGCTAGTGGAATCGTCATAATTGGATTCTGAGGTCTTCTTCTTGAAATTTTGGTTAAAAATGACCGTTCAATGTTCAAAAGCTTCCAAAATACTAAAAGTCGCACAACAACTAAATGACCAACTAGGTGACCGAATTGTTAGTCCTTACAAGTCATAAATGACCTTGGGTCACTACAGGAAAGCTCTAAATAATGAATAGAAGGCATAAACATAGAAATGACTTGGAGGTCATTACATCATGTACTGAAGTTAGGGATGGGAATAATAACCAAAAAATCCAATTCAAACTAATTCAATTTTTTTGTTTTTTGGTTCGGTTTTAATTTTCTTTTTTCAAAAGAAAATTTCTTCAATTCGGTGTTCGGTGTAAGGGTCACAATTTTTTGGCGCACTAAAGAACCAAAATTTTACTAAAAGAAGTTTTAAAAAGTATCACTCAACTCATATTTGGCCAAAATGTTTCTAGACCAAGCCCCAAAACCCATACCTAATTACCCCATCCAACATTTTTCTTCTAGCCCATTACATTTACAGTTTCCTAATTGTAATTCCTAATTTCCACTAATCATTGGGTTGAATAAGATGATATTTTTGAAGTCTTCTAACATTAATGGACTCTTCTCTCATTTTTTCTTCATTATTTTTCCTTGAATAATGCTGATTGTTTAGGACCTTACGGGGAAAGAAAAATTTATTGAAAAATAAAAACATGAAAGTAAAATTAGGAAAAAAAAAAGGGTTGATATTCTTATTCTTTGGAGTATCTTATCATATTCTGCTAGACATAACATTTTGCTTGACTAGACATTGTAGTATTATGAATTTGCAGTTTTTTTTCATTGTGATATGATAAATGGAGTACAAAAATTACATGAATTTGCAGTTATCATCACTGTTATATGAAAAATAGAGTAATACAATGATAGTTGTCCTCACTAGGTAGTATGCTTTCAATGTTTTAAATTTTTTAGTGATTTATATTTTTATTTTGTTTTCATTTTATTTTTTATTTACATGAAAAAATTCATTTAGATACATCGAACTAAATCAAATCGAAGTTGAACAATCTAACTGAATCAAATTAGTTTGATTTGATATTTGGTGCACACTCTTCAAAAATCAAAAATCAAAAAACTGAATCATAATTTGATATAGTCGTACTGAAGAATCCAACACCCACCCCTAACTGACACAATTCGATGTTGCATCATTTATGATGCACATTTAAATAGTTTAGATCGGCAACACACATCACATGGATCTCACTCTCATCCAATTTTGGTGAGACCTCCTTACTTTGGAAAACGTGTAACACCCCGCTACTTGAAAGAACTAGAATTAGAAAGAAACCATTTTTTGGAAATAATCAAATTTGGATATTTTTGCAAGTTAAGCTAAGTATGAGTTTTGGGTCAACTTCAAACGACCATAACAAATAGCACAGGATGAGTTCGGTGGGCTACAAGATATCAAATTAAAGGATTATCTTTCCAACGCCATCGAGTTTCCTAGTTTTTGAGTTCGTGTGAGGGAGATATTCCCGTTTGAAGTCGGGTTGTCTGGATAAGGAAAGTCAACCGGATTTTAGAACGGTATTTTGGTCTTTTCATTACCTAATTAATTAAATTCATTTTTAGTAATTTATTTGGGGTCTAAACTGATTTTTTTCAGTTTACACTTCATAAAACTATGCTAGGGTTTTGAGAGAAGAGAAAAGAGGATAAGAATAGGAGAAAAAGCCTAAGTTCATCACGTTCTTGAAGTTTTGCTTATGGATTTCGCCAAGGGTTAATCCCTACGAGGTATTTGAGATCACATAGCGTTGGGTTTGTTCACCCATGAACGAATCATGATTAAATTCAGCATGTTCTTGAAAGAAGAGTTTATGAGTTCTTGATGAATTTTGTTAAAAGTTTCGTTCGAATCTTGATTGTTGAGTTTTGGTGAAGTACTTGAGTTAATTGCATGAGATTTAAGGTGGTTTTTCAGTAGATTCTTGTATACTTTGGTTGTGCATTCAAATCTAAGTGTTTGGGGAAGAAACCAATTGAATCTAGATGGTTTAGAGTTGAAAAATGAGAAAGAAAATTTGTAGGTTTTCTAGGCAGGGGGCAGGCGCACCGTGCCACTCAGTTCACCAGAAGATGGCGCCTGTATTTTGGCCTCTGGGATGCTGCACCACTTAGTGCACCCCAAGCCAGCATCTGTAGTTCAGGGTCTAGCGCCACTTAGTACGCCAAGGTCGCTAGGTCCTCTACCCTCTCCCACTTCTTTCCATTTGAGTTCCCTCGAATCATACCTATGTTTTCTAGTTGATTTCTACACTATAAGGTACCTATAAACATCGAGAGATCATCCATAAGATGATATCATAAACCTTGAATCCATAAATCAAATTCAAGTAAAGTTAAGAGCAAAGTCTAAAGAGTTCTTTGAGTCTTTCAAAAGTCTTTTACAATTGCTTAAAACTTGTTTTAAAGACTTGAACATTCAGTTGAGTAAGAATAAGAGTGAAGTTCATTTCTTCAAAAGATTATATGGGAACTAGGTATTCCCAAGAGTTAAAATGTTTTCACATTTAAACAAGAAAGGAAACACCGATTTTTAAGAGAGGAAACACCGATTTCCAAGAGAGCTTTTGAGCTAATTTTTGAGTAATAATCTCAAACCACATAAAGAATTATGTTTATAAACATATGAGATAATATATTTTGGGAGTAGTATTGAGCACCGATTTGGGGACATATTTGAGTTTAGATAGTTCAAAGTCTCCATAACCCGTGTAGCCAACATGGGTAGAAAAGGGTCATACTTTTAGATGATTCCTTAATGATTTTAGATTAGACTAGTGGATCAACTTAGTGAGTTAGATTCTATACCCCCAGCAAGGTATAGGAGGGCCCTGGCAGTGTGAGGCAAGATGTTGTGCCATCACTTAAGCTCATAGAGATGGTTGTCGGTTAGAGAAACTCCCATAGAGATATTTTGTATTCTTATATACACAGAGTTACTTGTATTTTCATATACAAAACTAAGTTATTGTTGTGTATTTTATACACTGAGTTGTTATCTATATGCTTTAAAGTTTTCTTTATATTGCACCTTTATTTCTGCGTTATATTAAAGAGTTGAGTTGAGTTGAGATGAGGTAAGATTCTTCAGTTCCTTTTCAAGCTTATGTTTTATTTTAGAATTCCCCTCACATGCTCGTACATTCAATGTATTGATGCCATTTGGCCATCATCATTGTATGATGCAGATATAGGTAACCAGGATCAGCATCCAACACCTCGTTGATCCAATTGAGTATTCAGAGTCATTTGGTGAGCCTCATTGCTTTTCGGAGGACTCCTTTTTAGTATTTTCAATTGTTAGGATGATCGGGGGTCTTGTACCGACATCCCTCATAGTATTAGAGGCTTTTTAGACAATTAGTTATTAGTTCTTTGGTCTTGTTATTTCAGTTGTGTTGATTACCAGATTTGAGTTGCCACTTTGTCTAGTTGAATGTTTACTTCTAAACATTCCAGGTTATCTTGAGTAAAGTTGAATTACTGATTCCTTTTATTAATTCTTAAAGTGTTCCACTAAGAGTCTAGCCAAGCTAAGGGTTCGCTTGGGGCCAGCAATGGTTCTCGAGTGCCAGTCCGGCAAAGGGTGTAGGCTCGGGGGGTGACAAACTTGGTATCAGAGCACAGAGTTCAAGATTCCTAGGGAGTCTATGAAGTCGTGTTTGTACAGTCCTAGTCATCGATTTGAAGCACATCACATCTATAATTAGGAGGCTGCAACATTTAGGAACTACCTCACTTCTTTTATACTCATTTTGTGTGATAGAGTTTATCTCTATAAAGTTTCTTTCTAACTCGTGTGTGTACGCATCTTTCAAATCATGCCTCCACGAAGAGTTGTCTGAGGTCATTCTGCTAGAAAGAATATTGAGGGACAAGTGGTACCTAAAGCAGCAGAAGTCCAACCCAAGGAGAGGTCACCAATGTTGAGTTTTGTGAGGCCATCCGGATGTTGAGCCAAGTTGTGACCAACCAAGCTGGGCAACAAAGAGAGAATTGTCAGGAAGTGGTTGATACTTCTAGGATCCGTGAGTTCTTAAGGATGAATCCTCCAAGCTTCACTGGTTCAAGTGTCACTGAGGATTTGGAAAACTTTGTTGAAGAGCTTCAAAAGATTTTTGAGATTATGTTGTTGCTGACGCTGAGCGAGTGGAACTAGTTTCATATCAATTGAAGAGTGTTGCTAGGATCTGGTTTGACCAATGGAAAGAGAATAGGGTTGAGGATGCACCAATTGTGAATTGGGTTGTGTTCGAGAGTGCCTTCATGAGGCGGTTCTTTAAAGAGAAACAAAGGTAAGAGGATTCCTCACTCTCAACCAGGAATCTATGAGTGTTCATGAGCACAATCTGAAATTCACCCAACTTTCTCGCTATGCTCTAGAGATGGTTGCTGACATGAGGAGCAGTATGAGTTTATTCATTGCTGGGTTATCTCATCTGTCAAGTAGGGAAGGCAAGGCCACTATGCTAATAGGAGATATGGACATAGCAAGGCTAATGATCCATATGCAACAGGTTGAGGAGGACAAGCTAAGGGATATAAAAGAGTTTAGATATAAGAGGGCTAAGAAATTAGGGAATGAGTCCAGGCAACAAAAGAGTAATGTGAACCAGTCTTCTTTCAAACATAAGTAAAAGGGACTTGCTCCATCATCTGCTAGCACCTGCACGAAGGAACAGAGGTGAGTTTAACAATCAGAATTCTTCAGATCTAGACCTGCACAGTCTCAAGGTTGTGTTGCACAAGGAGATAATGGGATTCCTGCATCTGCTAAGTGTGATAGGACCCACTCAGGGTGTGTCATGATGGCTCTACTTATTGCTTGAAGTGTGGTCAGAACGGTCACTTTATGAAAGAGTTCCATAAGAACAGATAAGGAAATGGTAATGGGGGCAATAAAGCCCAATCTTCTTCAGTTGCTCCACCAGACAGAGTTCCACGTAGAGAAGCTACTTTAGGGGGAGGCGGAGGATCAAATCGTCTTTATGCTATCACTAGTTTCCAAGAGCAAGAGGATTCTCCAGATGTTGTCACTGGTATGATCACAGTCTTTACTTTTGATGTTTATGCTTTGCTAGATCCAGGAGCGAGACTATCTTTTGTGACTCCATAATGGGCGATGAAATTTGTTGTTCTTCCTAAGAAACTTTTTGAGCCCTTTAGTGTTTCTACACCTGTCGGTGAGTCTATTCTAGCTGAAAGAGTCTATGTGATTGCAGCGTTTATGTCAATTACAAGAACACCATGGCTGATTTAGTTAAGTCAGACATGGTAGATTTCGATGTCATTCTATGTATGAACTGGATTATGCATGTTATGCCTCAGTTGATTGTAGAACTCAAGTTGTTTAGTTTCAGTTTCCTAATGAGCCAGTTATAAAGTGGAAGAGTAGTTCAGCAGTGCCTAAGGGTCATTTCATTTCGTACCGTAAGGAGAGAAAGTTAGTTTCCAAGGGTTGTGTCTATCACTTAGTCCAAATTAATGACTCTAGTGTTGAGACACCTCCTATTCAGTTAGTTTCAATTGTTAGTGAGTTTCTAGAAGTATTTCCAGATGATCTACCTAGAGTCTCTCCAGAGAGAGAAATAGGCTTTGGTATAGATATTTTTCCCAATACTCATCCTATCTCTATTCCGCCATATACAATAGCACCAGCAGAGTTGAAAGAGTTAAAAGAGCAGTTGAAAGATCTTCTTGAGAAAGGTTTTATTTGACCACGTGTCTCACCTTAGGGAGCTCCGGTCTTATTTGTGAGAAAGAAAGATGGTTCTCTTAGAATATGCATATATTACCGTCAGTTGAATACGGTTACTATTAAGAATAAGTATCCTTTTCCCAAGAATTGATGATCTTTTCAATCAACTTCAGGGTGCAACTTGTTTTTCTAAGATAGACCTTAGATCTGACTATCATCAGTAGAAAGTAAGAGAAAGTGATATCCCTAAGACAGCATTCAAGGCACGCTATGGTCATTATGAGTTCCTAGTTATATCATTTGGTTTGACCAATGCTCCTACAACATTCATGGACCTTATGAACAGAGCATCCAAGCCTTATATAAATATATTTGTTATCATATTCATTGATGACATTCTAATCTAATTGAGGAATGAGGAAGATCATGCTAGTCATCTCAGAATAGTTCCCCAAACTCTCAAGGATAAGGAGTTATATGCCAAGTTTTCTAAGCGTGAATTTCGGCTTAAGTCTATGGCATTCTTAGGCCATATTGTTTCCGGTGATGGAATTAGAGTTGATACCCAAAATATAGAGGCAGTGCAGAACTGGCCTAGACCCACGTCTCCAACTGACATTAGGAGTTTCTTGGGATTGGCGGGCTATTATAGAAGGTTCATCGAGGGGTTTTCATCTATTTCATCCCCATTGACTAAGTTGACTCAGAAAATGGTTAAGCTTCAATGGTCTGAAGCTGGTGAGAAAAGTTTTCAAGAATTGAAAAAGCGGTTGACTACTACCCAGTATTGACCTTAAGAGAAGGTAGCAAGGTTTCATAGTATATTGTGATGCATCCATAGTTGGATTGGGTTGTGTGTTAATGCAAAATGGCAAAGTTATAGCTTACGCGTCAAGACAACTTAAGATTCACGAGAAGAATTACCCAACCCGTGATTTAGAGTTGGTTGTCGTAGTATTTTCTTTGAAAATATGGCATCATTATATTTATGGTGTTCATGTATATGTGTTCACCAATCACAAGAGTCTTCAGTATGTGTTTAGTCAGAAGGAGCTTAATCTAAGACAAAGAAGGTGGTTAGAGTTAGTCAAGTATTATGACATGAGTATTCTCTATCACCCAGGTAAGGCTAATGTTGTTGTTGATGCCTTGAGTAGATTGTCTATGGGTATGTAGTACCGCCCATTTTGAGGAAGATAAGAATGAGTTATCAAAATAGGTGCATAGACTTGCACGATTAGGAGTTTGATTAAGGGATTCCGACAAAGGAGGAGTAGTGGTGATGAATGAGGCTAAATCATCATTAGTGTCTTGAGTAAAAGAGAAACACGACCAAAATTCTATTTTTCTTGAATTGAAGGCAAATGTTCATAAGCAAAAAGTGATGGCTTTTGAACAAAGGGGAGATGGTGTATTAAAGTATCAAGGTAGGTTGTGTGTGCCAAGGGTGGATGAACTTCAAGAGAGAATCATGGAGGAAGCTCATAGCTCCAGATATTCTATCGATACAGGTTCCACAAAAATGTATCGTGACTTGAGAGAAGTTTATTGGTGGAGTAGTATGAAGAAGGGCATTGCAGAGTTCGTTGCCAAGTGACTGAATTGCTAACAAGTTAAAGTAGAGCAGCAGAGACCCTGTGGTATGGCTCAGAATATAGATCTTCCAGAATGGAAGTGGGAGATGATCAATAAGGAATTCATTACAGGTTTACCACGGTCTCACAGACAACATGATTCCATTTGGGTGATTATAGATCGAATGACTAAATCAGCCCTCTTTTTGCCAACAAAGACTACCCATTCAGCAAAGGATTATGCTAAATTATATATTCAAGAGGTAGTCAGACTTCATGGAGTTCTGATATCGATTATTTCAGATATAGGTGCACAATTTATTGCATAATTTTGGAAGTCATTCAATAAAGGTTTAGGTTCGAAAGTGAACTTGAGTACTGTTTTTCATCCTCAAACTGTTGGTGAAGTAGAGCGCACCATTCAAACTTTAGAGGATATGTTGAGAGCTTGCGTGATTGATTTCAAGGGTAATTAGGATGATCACCTACCTCTCATAGAGTTTGCTTATAATAATAGTTACCACTCTAGCATCCAAATGGCTTCGTATGACGCTCTTTATGGGAGAAGATGCATATCCTATTGGATGGTTTGAAGTTGGTGAAGCTGGGTTGATAGGACCAGACTTAGTCCATCAAGCTATGGAGAAAGTGAAAGTTATTCAAGAGAGATCGAAAACAATGCAAAGTCGTCAAAAATCCTATACAGATATTAGGAGAAGAGACTTATAGTTTGAAGTAGATGATTGGGTTTACTTGAAAGTTTCACCCATGAATGGTGTTATGAGATTTGGTAAGAAGGCAAAGCTTAGTCCCCGAAATATTGGTCCTTACAGGATATCCAAGAGGATTGACAATGTAGCTTATGAGTTAGAGCTACCCCAAGAGTTAGTAGTGGTTCATCCGGTATTCCACATTTCTAAGTTGAAGAAGTGTATGGGCAATTCTTCACTTATCATGCCTACTGAAGACATTGGTATTAAGGATAGCTTATCTTATGAGGAGATTCTTGTTCAGAATCTAGATCGCCAAGTTCGCACGTTGAGGACCAAAGAAGTAGCATCAATCAAAGTTCTGTGGAGAAATCAGTTTGTTGAGCAAGCTACTTGGGAAGCTAAGGAGGATATGAAGAAGAGATACCCACATCTCTTCAAATCCAGAGAAATTCCAAACTAAGGTACTAATCCTTTTCTTGGCATTTGTTTTAAGTTGGCATGTTGCATTTACATTTTGCATGTTGGATGTTTGAGTTGAATGTTAGATGTTACACCCTTAGCCTACTAAGAGTAATCTCATTCTAGGATGAATGTTCCCAAGGGGGAGATATTGTAACACCCCGCTACTTGAAAGAACTAGAATTAGAAAGAAACCATTTTTTGGAAATTTTGGCAAGTTAAGCTAAGTATGAGTTTTGGGTCAACTTCAAACGATCATAACAAATAGCACAGGATGAGTTAGGTGGGCTATAGGATATCAAATTAAAGGTCTTTGAATTATCTTTCCAAAGTCACCAAGTTTGCTAGTTTTCGAGTTTGTACGAGGGAGATATTCCCGTTTGAAGTCGGGTTGTCTGGATAAGGAAAGTCAACCAGATTTTAGAAGGGTATTTTGGTCTTTTAATTACCCAATTAACTAAATTAATTTTTATTAATTTATTTGGGTCTAAACTGATTTGGTTCAGTTTACGCTTCATAAAATTACACTAGGGTTTTGAGAGAAGCGAAAAGAGGAGAAGAAACCTAAGTTCATTGCGTTCTTGAAGTTTTGCTTGTGGATTTCACCAAGGGTTAATTCCTACGAGGTATGTGAGATCACATAGCGTTGGGTTCGTTCACCCACGTACTAATCATGATTAAATTCAGCGCACTTAGTGTTCTTGGAAGAAAGAGTTTATGAGTTTTTGATGAATTTTGTTGAAAGTTTCCTTTGAATCTTTGATTGTTGAATTTTGGAGGAGTTCTTGAGTTAATTGCATGAGATTTAAGGTTTTTTTTAGTAGATTCTTGTATACTTTGATTGTGTATTCAAATCTAAGTATTTGGGGAAGAAACGAATTGAATCTAGATGGTTTAGAGTTGTGAAATGAGCAAGAAAATTCATAGGTTTTCTGTGCAGGGGGCAGGCGCACCACGCCACTCAGTGTGCCAGAAGAAGGCGCATGTAGTTTAGCCTCTAGGGCACCGCGCCACTTAGTGCACCCCAAACCAGTGTCTGTAGTTCAGGGTCTGGCGCCCTGCGCCACTCAGTATGACAGGGTCGCCAGGTCCTCTACCTTTTCCCACTTCTTTCATAAGATACGTATAAACATAGAGAGAACATCCATAACATGAGATCATAAACCTTGAATCGATAATTCAAATTCAAGGAAATTTAAGAGCCAAGTCTAAAGAATTCTTTGAGTCTTTCAAAAGTCTTTTGCAATTGTTTAAAACTTGTTTTAAAGACTTGAACATTGAGTTGAGTAAGAGTAAGAGTGAAGTTCATTTTTTCAAAATATTATATGGGAACTAGGTATTCCAAAGAGTTAAAATGTTTTCACATTTAAACAAGAAAGGAAACACCGATTTCCAAGAGAGCTTTTGAGCTAGTTTTTGAGTAATAATATCAAACCACAGAAAGAGTTATGTTTTTAAACATATGAGCTAGTATATTTTGGGAGTATTATTGAGCACCGATTTGGGGACATATTTGAGTTCAGATAATTCAAAGTCTCCATAAATTGTGTAGCTAACATGGGTAGAAAAGGGTCATACTTTTTAGATGATTCCTTAATGCTTTTAGCATAGACTAGTGGATCCACTTAGTGAGTTAGGTTCTATACCTCCGGCAAGGTATAGGACTTCTCTGGCAACATGAGGCAAGACGATGTACCATCACTTAAGGTCATAGAGATGGTTGTCGATTAGAGAAACTCTTATACAAACATTTTGTATTCTTATATACACAGAGTTACTTGTATTTTCATATACAAAACTAAGTTATTGTTGTTTCTTTTATACATTGAGTTGTTATCTACATTCTTTAAAGTTTTCTCTATATTGCACCTTTATTTCTGCATTATATTAAAAAGTTGAGTTGAGTTTAGATGAGGTAAGTTTGTTCAGTTCCTTTTCAAGATCATGTTTTGTTTTAGAATTCCCCTCACATGCTTGTACATTCAATGTACTAATGCCATTTGGCATGCATCATTGTATGATGCAGATACAGGTAATTGGGATTACCATTCAGCGCCTCGTTGATTCAGTTGAGCATTCAATGTCATTTGGTGAGCCTTTTTGCTTTCAAGAGGACCCCTTTTTACATTACTTTAGTATTTTCACTTGTTAGGATGATCCGGGGGTTTTGTCACGATATCCCTCATAGTTTTAGAGGCTTCATAGACTGTTAGTTATTAGTTCTCTAGTCTTGTTATTTCAGTTGGGTTGATTACCATACTTGAGTTGCCACTTTGGCTAGTTGAATGTTTACTTCTAAAACATTCCAGGTTATCTTGAGTAAAGTTGCATTACTGATTTCTTTTATTAATGCTTAAAGTCTTCCGTTGAGAGTCTAGCTAGGTCAAGGGGTCACTTGGGGCCAACAATGATTCTCGAGTGTCAGTTCCGCCCAGGTTGTAGGCTCGGGGCGTGACAAAAGGCAACACTAATTTTTCACTGTTAGATTCTATTCAAAAAATTTTATCATCGTCTCCTTGTCGTATTCAACATCAATGTCTCTTCGATGATACTCTTTCTATCATCTTCAGTTTATTTGACCGATTTGATATTTGAGAATTTTGTTGTCCTTCACGTTGAGGTTGAGAATGCTTATTTGTTAGTGTTAATTTTAAAGTTTGGTGCAATAAATTGAGTACTACAAGTTTCAATGTCTTAATTTATGTCTGCTGCAATGAAAAGATTCATTAGATTTATGAAAGAAAGCAATAACTCTTTTTAGAGAAGTAGATGAACAACTTTTGAATTGATATAGACTTACAAACATTTTAATTTTAGCATTTAAATTGGTAGGACAATAAAGAAGACAAGTAATGCCTAGTGTCTAGTAGATTAGTAATTTGTAAAGACCGAATGATATTAGTGAAAGTAATAATCAAGATTTCGGCAAGAGAACACTAGTAAAGTGTGAGGATTGTAAATGGAGAAAGAGAAATAATAATAATAATAATGATGATGATGATGATGATGATGATGATGATGATGATAATAACTGCCAATAAAGACATTGCTCTACGACTCCTTAGAGGTTGGGGAGTGGAAGAAGATTCATCAAATAATAATAATAATAATAATGATGATGATGATGATGATGATGATGATAATAATAACTGCCAATAAAGACATTGCTCTACGACTCCTTAGAGGTTGGGGAGTGGAAGAAGATTCATCAAATAATAATAATAATAATTATTATTATTATTATTATTATTATTATTATTATTATTTTCTATATATAATATTGAGATATTAATAAATTATTAACCAGTCGGGACACATGTTTGTTTGACCAAATTAAAACAATATTTTTTTGTCTTTTGCACTAGACATTCTCTACAAATGGATAAAACTTAGTAGTGAGGCAAACTTAGTGCTCTCCATGCTTATCTTTTTCTCCACCAAAATTCAAATGAAAGTTACACTTCTCGCCAAATTTCCTGTTATATACCCTAATCTATATTCCCTATTAGGGTTTGAGAAAAAAATGATCTGGGGATGAAATTTTATTTAACCTGATAGAATTTTGTCTATTTGAGATGATTTTTTATATTAGACTTGACAAACAAGTTTTTATGCAAAGAAATCAAATAGACATCTGTTGAAATTGTGTGAGCTTTTGTATCTGTGTATATCTGAACTGTCATTTGCACGTCCGTTATTTATTTTTTACATATCATTGTACTATCTCTTTAGATTAGAGAGGGGAGACAAGGGTGCTCAATAGAATGAGAGGCCTAAAGTTAAAATTAATTTAATAAGTAATTTTTCTTTTTTCAATTGACAGTATAACATTTCTTGTAACATTTTGTATGACAATGTATAAATTTAATTGACAGTATAACATTTTCTTGTAACTGTAAATTTAGTTATCTACGATTTTTAATTATAATTACAGCAGTAATAAATTTCTTAAAATACATGCATAATAATTAGTAAGAGATAACCAATAAACTATTAAGAAAATTATAATTAATAGTAACAATAAATACATAATTTTCTTATATTTTTTTTAGGGTTTGTTTGAAAATCTATCTAGTAATTGAAATTGGTGTAATTACTAGGGTAGTAATTATCAGCCTAGTAATTACACAGCCTATTAATACACTGACATGTTTGTTTACCACCCTAATTACAATGCAACTACAAATATACTATTTGGATGGACAATTGTAATCTTAAGATAAAATTAAATTTTCAACACAAAAGTAAATTATTTAAAATTTATATTAGACAAAGAAACTTTATAAATGATATTAAATTATATATTTAAGATACAATTGTCTTTTTGAAAATATATTAGTTAATAAACATATGTACTATGAAAAAGTAATTGATTAATATTTTTCAAATTAGTTTATTTCAATCGAATTAATCATAAAAACTAAAAGTACAAGATTTCTATGAACACCATAAATGCATGTTGATATACCGTGAGTTTACAGTATTTCTAATACATTTCACTTACAAGTTTTGTGTGTCTAGGGCCTTTTTGTATTGGTTTTTATGTGTTTTTATCATATTTTGCAGAAAAGATGTTCAGGCACGGAATTAAAGAAACAGCTGAAAGAAATGCAGAAAAGGGAATCTACGGAGATGATCTACGGACCGTAGGTCCATTGACGCTCCGTAGATGGTGGTCGTAGATCAGCAGCCAAGGCATGGAAGGCAAATCAGGGAAATCTGACCAAGTGTGGAACCACGGTGACCATTGACGTTCCGTAGATTGATCTACGGACCGTACTTTTGATCCGTAGATTGATACTGCGAGGGTTCCAGTACCTGATTTTTGAAGAGTCTAAGTATAGAGCTACGGAGAGGGACTGACGGACCGTAGATCTATCTACGGTCCGTACTGCAGTTCAGTCATTTGTTTCAGAGAAGCTGATTTTTGAAAGCTAAAATATTTTCTAAGTCTTGGCTGACGGAAGGGACTCACAGACTGTAGATCCATTGATGGTCCGTGAGTCAGTCTCGTGGAATGAAGACGCGTGCCTGTAACAAACTTTCCTTATTTTGTTTCCCTTTTAATTTAGGACTTGTTTTCTATAAATAGGGCATGTAAACCTCGATTTTGGGGGTTAGGCATTATTGTTCTATTCTAGTTCTTGACTTGGGAGATTAACTTGCAACTTTAGCAATTTTTAATTTCCTAAGTTCGTTTAGAAGATTTTTGTGTTGCAATTCAAGTTGAATTTCTGGGTTTATTATTCTTCTTACGTAAGTTCATAATTCTTTCATCTAAAACAATGAATTGTGTTCATATGATTATGGGTAACTAAACTCCACAACTAGGGTTGT
>JAJOOR010033106.1:0-12191 GCA_036250505.1 Solanum acaule | reverse complement strand
TCCCCAATAAGACACCTTTGGATCAGCGATTGAAGCCCATTGAGCTTATCATTGAACTCCTTGGTTTGAGATCTTGTTATGGGCCTCCTTGGAGTTTCTAAAGCTTCATCTTTGTCCTTCAATGGAGTAGAGCTTCCTTGGATGCTATCAGGGTGGTAACCAAGGTTGGGCTAGAGACGAAGGTTGGAAGGACCAGGATCGTGAATGGAGGGACCGTAACCCAAATTGGAAGAATGGGGAGAAGAATAGATACGTGCCTCCCCATGAGAGCCAGAAGCTAAAAGATTCGGACGGTGGAAGGTCTGAGGATACGCTCTCGCGCATCCTCAACAAAGTTTAAGGGTCAGACAAAATGCTAAAAGGCATAAAAGAAGATGTGTCTACCCTTAGCCAGACCGTTACCTCTCGTTCAGTCTCAATCAAGCAGTTAGAGACCCAAATGGGTCATATCTCGTCGCACCTAAATCCGAGACAACCAGGGGGTTTGCCAAGTGATAATATGGCTAACCCCAACAATGAGGTTTAAAGGTGAACTTGCATCGTGCCACAACATTAACTAAGGCGTTGTTTAGGAGGCAACCCAAAACCATTTATTGCTTTCTGTTGCTTTGATAAAATAATGGTGTGTTGATTGTGCAGATGGAATTGTGGAGAGTGAACGAAAAGAACAGATTGGCGAATAATAAATCCAGTCGGCGAGTCGTCGAATCCAATTTTAACCGTCGTTTGACTCAAGAAATCTTCAACATTGGAGTCTGTAAAATTCGGCGAGCTTTGGAAATAATTGGCGATTCACCGACAATGTCGGCGATTGTTATACCCCATTTTAACTCAAGGTCAAAACGTGTACAACATATTGGTGATTTCCAAATTAATTAACTTAAGAAGTCGCCACCTAATTAATTATGGTGAATTAGGACACCTAAATATTTACCTAAGTAATACTAAAATGACTTCAATTAAATGGTCTACTAAACTTAAAATTCTAGGTAAGGGTTCTAATTATCCTAAAGGGAAGGGATAAGGCATCCTTTAAGATCCGTTAAAAACGATTAACCGGCCAAACTTAGGTTAATTAATTTTAAAAGAAATATGAGTGCTAAAGATTAAGTAGTTGAGTGACCAAGTTGGAAAATATTTTTTATTTTAAAACTCTTTTTACAATTGTATTAGAATGAAAAAGATTTAAGATAGAGTAATTTATTTAGATAAATTTAGACAAATCCATGGCTAAAAAGGGTAATTAAAAACTAGACATTTGCTCATTGATTGACAAGGTGCCTCCTTTAGAAAAAGTTTTAGAAAAATAAGAGTTTAGAACAAAATATTTTCTTTGTTGAAAGACATTGCCAAGTTTGAACAAAACTGAATAAATTAGTGAGTTTAAAAATGATGCAAAATGAAGTGTTTAAAAAGAATTTGCCAAGTGAAGTTTCTAAAAGCTAAAATAACTAATAGATTTGTTTCTAACTAAAGGTATTCAAACCCAAACATCTATGTTAAGTCAACTATTATGAATTCAAACTAGAAATATCCAAATCACACAAGCAAGTATAACATGTAAAGAAAAACATGTAAACAAATAATGCAACAATGTAAGTAGCCATAAGTGACTCCAAGATAGGACCACTTGTTTTGCTTGCAATTTCGAATGGTCAAAGAGGTAGTGAAGACTCCATGTGAGGGTGTGAGGATAATGTTGAGTCTATGAGACTCGATAAATGGTAGAGTCTCGAATCAAGACTCCATTTTTGCTCCCAAAGTTCATGCAAATAAAGAGAAGATAAAATGAATTAGTAAGACATTCGACTTTAAGCTATATTATAAAAATAGATAGTACTAATTAAGTAACATTATGCATTAAATATAATATTTAACATATAAAGCGTGCTAATGCCGAACGGAAAACTCAAACTAAGATATTAAGACATTTTTAAGTAGCCCTTACGAAACACTTGGAAGAAAATCAAAACATCCAACAGTACATTAATGATTTAAGCAAAAGAATTTAAAATATATATTTTTATACACATAGAGATAATATAGGAATCTTAGATAACATGCCAAGGATCATGATATTTCTTACTCTAACAAAAATAAATAAATAAGATAAAGACATAAAGAAAATTAAAGACAACCTGCATATCATTTCTAAAAATAATTAACAACAAATATCAACTCTTTTTAGCGTATTTTTGAAGTAAGAAAAACACAAGCTAGAAAATTTTATCATACAAAAGACGTCAGAGGGACATTAACTAACAAGAAAACTGATTTCGAGTAATATTATCAAGTTGTCTAATACTCCAAAAAGCACAGCTTAAGAGCTATACCAATCTCGAAAATAATTCATTGCCATTATGACTAAACTAAGTAGAATTATAAAAACATGATTTATCTTTCTAATAAGATATGAAATCAACCCATTAATATTAACTATAAGGAGATTATCATTATCTAAAGAGATATGACATCAAACAAGATTTGAGATTTCAATATGCCATTACTTACAATTTGAAAAGAAACACATACATAATACATACATGTCTGCTAAAAGGAAATATAACAGGAGATAAGCTTAACAAAAATTCACATCATGTATAATGGAAAACTACATCCAGTATGCTTGCAATTACTTCCTAGGAAACGAGTAGCTTGCGACAGAACTTCAAGATTGGTTACCAAGTAAAGACATAGGAGGGTCATTAAATCATAACAACACTAACTTGACTTAAAAATAAAGATTTAAGCACAAAAAGAAATCATTTCTTAGCTACAAGATGGTTGAACATGAAAGAGGGAGGACTTTCGATTATTACGAGTCTTGAACTAAGCCGAAACATATCTGAAATGTTATTCTTAATATAGCTAAAATGAGCAGAGATTACTACGACATATGTAACATTTTAATATAGTAACAGAGAGAACAGGGAGTGAATTTACCTGCTATAGGGCAGTGAACGGGGCTGCTGCGATCAAGTGTCTATATTCGAACAACGACGAACCCGAACAAGCTTGAGATTAGAATTTCCGGCGAGATCAAAAGAGAGTATAAAAGATATTTTTTATGGAAAAAATGCAGTGGTTCAAGGTACTATGGGGGAAAGAAAAGCTTGGTCTTAAAAATGAATGCCAAGAGTGCTATGGAGGCCGAAAATCCCTCCCTAAAACGAGTGCAAAGGCTGCTATTTATAGTGACGAACTAGGGTTCTTCTCCTTCTCATTTGGGCGGGATTCGGGGGCATTTAAATGAAGAAAGGTTGTTTGAAATTTGAACGTTGGAAACCAATTTCAATACATGACAGCAAAGGCAGAGATGGAGCAGAAAATTAAGCCAAAATGGCAATAAGAAAGCAGAAACATGCGGTCCCCTTCTTGTCCATTCTTCCCAAAGAGTCCATATGGAGGTCTTGGTCAAACTTTCAAATTTGTTGCAGGGAATCAGATTTTTTCCCAAAATGAATATCAAGCCAAAATATTTTTCTCTGTTATTACAGAGTGAAAGAGACGATTGAGGAAGAGAGATAAGTGAGGATGCTGCTAGTTTAGATTGTGAAGATATTCTTGGGGCTTCTATCTTTGACTTGGGAAGATTTGAGATTTGGGCTGCACAATTGTTTCTTTTTGCTAGGCTGAAAATTGGATGGATTTGGGTTGAGACTTGAGAGTATTGGGCTTAGATCGAAATATTGGGCTTCTTCTTTCTTTTTTTAAATTATTATTGGCTTCTACTTAATACAACTAACACAATATATGTATTAAAAGATGATTACATAAAAAATATTAATATTACGAATATAGATACAAAATATCAACTTATAATTAATTTAATAAATATGAAACTTAAAATAAACTGACGACAATCAATTATTTAAGGAAAAGAGGTATAAAAAGTAATATTAGTAATTTCGATAATAAAACTAATAATTTTAGAAGATAAATAGTTGTAGTAGTAAAAAATAGTTGTGAAAAGGATAATTTTATACGTTATTAAATTAGAAGCTCGGAAATAATAAATTAGAAGAAAGGAGGGTTAAAATTGGGTGTCAACACCTCTTTCAAGCTTAAGTTGTTTAGATTTCCAGCTCGCATACTCGTACCTTCAATGTACTGATGCCAGTTGGCCTGCATCTTATTATGATGCAGACACAGGTATTCAGGATCAGCATCCAGCACGCCGTTGATCCAGTTGAGCACTCTAGAGTCAGTGGTGAGCCTCCTTGCCTTCCGGAGGACTCTATTATTTTGTGTTCCTAGTTTTGTTTTATTAGGATGTTGCGGGGTCTGTCCTAACATCCATCTCAGTATTATAGAGGCTTCATAGACAGTCAATCAGTTAGTATTGAGTCTCTTATCTATGTATATATATAAGCATTCTATTTTGAGATACGAGTTGCCTTTTTGGCCAGATTTTATCAGTTAGGTTGTTTTATGACTTTTCATTGCATGGAGTTATTCTGTTGAGTTAAGTTTTCCGCTGAGTTAAGTAAGCCAGGCCAAGGGTTCGCTTGGGGACCAGGTCTTCGAGTGCCGGTCCCGCCCAGGGTGTAGGCTCCGGGCGTGACAGAAAGGTCCTAGGAAGTCTCATAAGCCATGCCAAGTAGAGTCTTGTTCATGAGTGTGAAGTGCGCCACATTTATGAATGAGAGGCTATAAGATGTTTAGGAAACTCCACTTCTTTCATTACTCTAAATTCGTGTGATAGAGTTTAACTCTATAAGGTCTCTCTCCTAATCCTTATATGATGCTCTACATGATATGGATACTCGAAGAGCATATGCTAGAAGGAATGTGGAAAGAGAAGCTCCTCCTCAAACTCCTGCAGTTCCGGCCGACCCTTTGGCCGAGCAAGTGACTAATGTGGAGTTTAGGGCTGCTTTCCAAGTATTGGCTCAAGCCATGACGGCCCAAGACAATAGGGAGGTTGTGGTCCCCCTAAACCCAAATGTGGCTATGGCGGCATCTAGAGTGAGGGACTTCACTAGAATGAATCCTCCGGAGCTTTACGGTTCTAAGGTTGAGGAAGACCCTTAAGAGTTCATCGATAAGGTTTACAAGGTGTTGATAATCATGGGAGTGACGCCGGTGGAAAAGACAAAATTTGTCACTTATCAACTTAAGGGTGCTCCTCTAGTATGGTTCAACCAATTGAAAGAAAGTAGAGCGGAAGATGCGGGGCCTCTTGATTGGGAAACGTTCAAAGTTGCTTTCCTTGATAGGTTCTTTCCCCTTGATATGAGGGAGACAAAGGTGATTGAATTCATCAACCTTTGTCAAGGGAATATGAGTGTGAAGGAATATGATTTAATGTTCACACAATTATCTCGATATGCCCCTACTATGGTTGTCGATCCTTGGGGAAGGATGAGTAAGTTCATTTCGGGAGTGTCCGAGATGGTAGTTAAGGAACACCATACTTCTATGCTTATCAATGATATGGAAATTTCTCGTCTCATGGTCCATTCTTAACAAATCGAAGAAGAGACACTTAAGGAAAGGTCTAGGGAAGCAAATAGGGCTAAGACCGGTGAGGATAACTTCTCACATTCGAAGTCCGATGGGCATGGTAATTCTAAGTTTCGACAAAGGTTTTTCGGCCAAGGTTCCTCTAATGCTCTTTCTAAGTTCAACAAAGATAGGGTGTCTAACCCTAAGCCTCAAAGAAGGGATGGTAGTGGATTTTCATTACCTATTTCTACGTGTGCTAGGTGTGAAAGAAGCACGAGGGTAAGTGCTTAGCCGGCAGTGATGGTTGCTTTGGTTGTGGTAAAAGTGGTCATACGATGAGGGATTTCCCGATTCTTACAGCTAAAGAAAGAGAGGGTGAGCAAGCTCCTCCTAGTGGTTCGGGTTCCAATGCTCCCAAGAAAAAATTGATTTTATGCACATCAGACTCGTACTGAAAAAGAGGGTTCTCCCAATGTGGTTACCGATATGTTGAAAGTCTTCTAAATTGATGTTTATGCTTTACTTGACCCCGGCGCTACCTTGTATTTTATTACACCATATGTGACTATGACGTTTGATGTTGTTACATCCTTTTAATGTCTCTACTCCTGTTGGTGATTCTGTTGTGGCTAAGAGGGTCTATAGAAAGTGTCCCGTCTCCTTGTTCCATAGAGTCACTCTTGTTGACCTCGTAGAGCTTGATATGCTAGATTTTGATGTTTTCGATAACGCTCAACTACACTTCATCTGATTCTAAGTGTAGGCAGTCACAATAAATTATAAACCCAACTAAATGTTAGGCTTGATCCCACAGGGAGTGATACAGTAAAGAAATCAATGACGAAGTGAAAGGAGTATTCTAATCGCTTGTAGGAGTAAACATTTTTGAAACATTAAAGTAAATGGCAGTGGTTTGAGGGAGGATTAGAGTGAGCAATTAACAACCACGAAAACACGGGAGTAATGAAGTAGAGGGGGTCCTTGGGAGTGTCATCAATTGAACACCAATTAAGTTAGATGGGTGATTTTTACTTACTAATAGTCGTTGAATCTTAGTGGGTAGGCTAGGCTTTAAGTGTAATAGTTATTTCTCAATCAACTATTACAAATCAAGTGAGTTCTCTTGAACCTTGACAAGCCCAACAAATATAAACAACCCAAAACCTCAATCAATCTACTATTTCAAGCTAGATTAGTAGGATTGAATTCAGACCCACTTTCTCAGGCTATGTCCACAATAACCCAATCACTAAAATTATCAATTAATAGTTTTCATTCTAAAACCTCTTTCTCAAGCAAGCTTTGAATGCTAAACTAGAATTGTATTTGCAACTGCAATTCATCAATTAAAACTCAACTAATAATTGAAACCACTTCAAATCAATGATAAAATCAGTAAATACTAACACCCATAAGAAAATTGGAACATTAAATCACATGATCACACCCCCAAGAATGGGGGTTTTAGCCACACATAATAAAGAGCAAGAAATCGTCGCCAACTATATTTTTCATCAGCTTGGGCAACAATCCACAAGTCTTCAAAATGAATTTAAACCTTAAATCTCTACTCAAAAACTCAAAGAACAATGTTAGGGATCAAAAACCCAGAACTAGATAATGTGGGAACTTTCCAATAACTTCATAACTCTCAAAATTTGTGGAACTCCTCTTTCTTCTTTTGAAAATTATATTTATACATTCCCAGATTTGAAGATTTGGAGCCACTCGACTAGGTAAGTCAGGCTTCACCGACCAAGTCGGTGATGTGCCGAGTGCTCCTTTCCATTGCCTTTTTCGCTTAGCTTTTCACTACTTCCCTTTTGTGACTTTAGGCGATCAAAACCTCCATCGCCGATCCATTCGGTGCTTCACCAAAACACCAATCTCCTCGCCGAGTTGGGTTTGTCTAAGGGCTAGCTTGCTATGACTTTTGGCAAGCTGAAGATCTACTCGGTGACTCGCTGTGTAGCTTTGGGGAGCATCAACCTTGCTTTTCTTCTACTTTTTTGCTCCTTTTTGCTCGGTAATTTCTGTGCCTTTCTCTTTTACCTTCATTTCTGCAAATTAGCATTTTAACATTAGTTTAGACATAAAATAGGCATTGAGGACATTAAAACTCTGAATATTAAGCCTAAATGAGTCAAAATCCCCGAACCATCAGTTATCCTTGGTATGGATTGGTTGCATGCGTGTTATGCTTCAATTGATTGTAGAACCCGTGTAGTCAAGTTTCTGTTTCCAAATGAACCCATCCTAGAGTGGAAAGGGGGAAATTCTATGCCTAAGGGTCAGTTTGTTTCTTGTCTTAAAGCTAGAACGATGATTTCAAAGGGTTGCAATTACCATCTAGCCAGGGTGAGGGATATAGATTCCGAGACCCCTACTCTTGGGTCGGTCCCATTGTAAATGAGTTTCCGAAAGTGTTCCTAGATGATTTACCCAATATTCCTCTCGAAAGGGAAATAACTTTGTATTGACCTTCTCCTAGATACACAACCTATCTCTATTCCTCCTTATCCTATGGCCCTAACAGAACTTAAGGAATTAAATGAGCAATTGACAGATTTATTGGATAAGTATTTCATTCAATCGAGTATGTCTCTATGAGGTGCTCTAGTGTTATTTGTTAGAAAGAAATATGGATTGCTCTGTATGTGTATTGACTACCGGCAATTGAAAAAGGTTACGATTAAGAATAAGTACCCTCTTCCAAGGATAGATGATTTTCTTGATCAACTTCAAGTAGCGGGTTACTTCTCTATGATTGACCTTTGGTTGGGTTATCACCAATTGAGGGTGAAAGAAGATGACATTCCGAATATGACTTTTCAAACTTTCTATGGTCATTATGAGTTTTTGGTAATGTCGTTTGGTTTGACTAATGCTCTAGCCGCGTTTATGGATTTGAGGAATAAAGTGTTTAGACAAGAGTTTGAAATATGTGTTTAACCAGGAAGATCTAAATCTTTGCCAAAGGAGATGTCTTGAATTATTGAAAGACTATGACATAAGTATTCTCTATCACCCTGGTAAGGCGAATGTGGTGGCGGATGCTCTATGTCGATTATCGATGGTAGGGTTGCTTACATTGAGGATGATAAAAATGAGTTGGTTCGAGATGTTCATAGATTGACCTAATTGCGTGTCTGGTTAGTCGACTCTGCTAAAGGTGGTGTTATGGTTCACAATGGTTTAGAATCATATTTTGTGGCAGATGTGAAAGCCAAGCAAGATCTCGATCCGACCTTGATTGAATTAAAGGAAGAGGTGCTTAAAAAGTCCGTAGAGGATTTCTCCCAAAGGGGAGATAGTGTGCTTAGGTACTAAGTTCGTTTATGTGTCCCCAATGTAGATGACTTGAGAGAGCAGATCTTATCAGAAGCCCATAATTCTCGATATCCATTCACCTGAGAGCCACCAAGATGTACCGTGACTTTCGGGAGATCTATTGGTGGAACGGAATGAAAAAGGATATTGTGGAATATGTGTCTAAGTGTCCTATTGTCAACAAGTGAAAGTTGAGCATCAAATGTCGGGAGGTTTATCTCAAGATATTAGCATCCCTACTTGGAAGTGGTAAGATTTGAATATGGACTTCATTATTGGGTTGCCTCACACCCGGCGACAACATGATTCGATTTGGGTTATAGTAGATCAAATGATGAAATCGGCTCATTTCATCCCCATCAAGGTATCATATTCGGTGGAGAACGGTGCTAAGTTGTATTTGAGGGAAATGGTAAGGCTACATGGAGTACCCTTATCCATTATCTCCGATTCTGGTACTCAATTTACTTCTCAATTTTGGAAATCATTTCGAAAGGGTCTTGGTACACGTGTTAAGCTTAGTATGGCCTTTAATCCACAAACTGACCGGCAAGCAGAGTGTACTATCTAAACCTTGGAACATATGTTGAGAGCATGTGTAAGTGACTTCAAGGGTAATTGGGATAATCACTTGCCTTTGATTGAGTTTGCATACAACAATATCTATCACTCAAGTATTGGCATGGCTCAATTTGAGGCTCCATATGGTAGGAGGTGTAGATCTCTTATATGTTGGTTTCAAATGGGTGAAGTTGCCTTGATAGGTCCCAAGTTGGTACATAAGTTAATGTAGAAAGGTTAACTTATTAGAGAAAGGTTGAAAATGGATTAAATTCAACAAACGTCCTATGTCAATGTTAGGAGAAGAGATCTTGAATTTGAGGTTAGTGATTGAGTCTACTTGAAAATTTCACCCATGAAAGGAGTAATGAGATTTGGGAAGAAAGGGAAGCTTAGTCCCCATTATGTGGGACCATATCAGATTTTGACGCGTGTTGGTAAGGTTGCTTATGAACTTGATTTGCCTAGTAACTTGGCATCGGTGCATCCAGTTTTCAATGTCTCCTTGTTGAAGAAATGTGTTGGAGATCCGACATCTATAGTTCCCTTAGAAGATTTGGGGGTCAGGGAGAGTCTTTCTTATGAGGAAGTTCCATTTGAGATTTTAGACCCGTAAGTTCGAAAGTTTAGAAACAAAGAGATTGCTTCGGTAAAGGTTCTTTGGAGGAATGAGTCAGTTGAGGGTGCTACTTAGGAGGTCGAGGCTGATATGGTGTCCCACTATCCTCACCTCTTTCCTTCTATCCTTACCCTAGCTTGAGGTATTTAGCTCTTCATGGTTTACTCTTTTGGTATCATATGTCTTAGTTATTCCTATGATTTCCTCATTTATGCATGTTCAGAAAAAAGATTAAATTTTGAGAAGCTAAGTTAAATTGATTGATTTCTACATGTTTTAGTGCATTTGAGTATGAGTTGCATATAGACTTCATGAAATGATGTTTGAAAATGCTTTAGTTTGGAGTTGATGTTTCCTCTTCAGATATGTGCATTTGTTTGTGATTTTATGCATGTTGGGCTGCTAGGTCTAGTTCTTACCTTCCTTGTGATATTTTGAATCTCATTCGAGGACGAATGATCCAACTTAAGGGCTAAAACTGGACCATGGAACCCTCCAAGAAGCCCAGACGGGTTGTGAAGGGGACCACGGTTCGTGAAGGGTGCCGTGGTATGTCTCCAAGACCTTTCCCCACCGAGGTCTATATGGCCCATGATGAGGATGAAAGGCCATCAACGACATCGTGTAGCACCTCAGATTCGAGAAAGGGTAAATATTTAGTTTTTAGAACAATCTGGTGCCATCCAACGGAGGCCAACCACAGCCCATGAACTGAACCACGAACCATAGGTCTAGTCCATGGATTGGCCAACCAAATTGCTCTGAAAATCACGAACGATGGCCTAAACCAACGAATCATCATTGGGTCTACGGTCCGCGGGTGAGGTCCGTCGACCAAGGCCTCAAATTATGGTTTCTGATGCCAAATGATGGTCGATTAGGACGGACCGTTGGTTGAACCACGGTCCATAGGTCGTCCCCGTCGTCTGGGTCAGAAATTTTATTGATAGGGATTTTTGGGTCTTTTCCAAATTAGTCTAGCCTAATAATATGACGTTTTACCCTTCACCTAAAGACCTATATAAGTGATTTCAACCCCTAATTAATTCATTCACTTCATTCTCTTCAAATTCACCAAAAGGAGTTGAGTCTTTCTCTCCCAAGGATATTTCTGTCTCTAGAAGTTTGAAGAAGAAGCTTCAAGCTAGGGTTCAAAGTCAAGCCTTTATTGAACTTTAGTGAAGTATTTCCCAATTTTACTTTTTTGTTTTTAGTTTTGTTTTCTACAGGTTTCAACTCTAGTGTGTGCCAAGTACACGGAGTCGAGGCGAATTCTTGACCCCATACGATCCTAAATTGAGAAAAACTTTGAGGAAAATGGCTAATCAAGGAGTACACAATAATACAATTGGAGAAGGTCAATGAGATGGAATCTGAGTAACTAATGTGTCTGCGTCATGCCGCGACATTAAATTAAGCGCTTATTGGAAGGCAACCCAATTAGTAGTGTAACTTCTTATTTTATTTTATTTTTATTTTATTAGTGTCACTTTTTTTTGTCTTATTTTTACAGATAAGGGGAAGTCTGAGTACCCAAAAAAAATAAAATTAAAGCAAAGGAGCATGCTTGAGCTTAAGTGTGGGGTGCTTCGACCCTTGATGAAAATAAAGAGAACATGCTACTAGCTAGGTCATGAGGCCTCAGGAAGTTTTCCTAACCCTTGTTTGAAATTTTATTTGATACTTTGGGGACATAGCATAATTTAAGTGTGGGGTGGAGGAATGAATTTCTAGTTTTTACTGTTTTATTGAATCTTTTTTTTTTAGGATGGGTTCCTTGGCTTTTGTTTTCGGTACTTTTCCTGGGGACTAGTGTCTTTTATTTTTTAGGAATAAATTTTCTTTTAATTTTTTTTTGAGAGAAAAGAAAAGAACCTTTTGAGTGGTGTGATACTTGCTATTTAGGCCTATTTTTTGAGTATTACTTTCTTGTGAATGCTTGATTAAATAAAAAAATGCAGACTCTTTGACATCTAAGCTCATGGTTGTGACTTTGTATATAGCTTATTTTATTTTGTAGTTTGTTATGATCTTGTCTCTCTTAGAAGTGGAATTGATCCATCTTGATTGATACTTGTGCCATGTGTGGTGAGAATTTGTTTATTGCATGTTTTGCATCAGTCTAGAACTTACCTTGCATGTTATTGAAGCGAAATAAAAAGTGATGCTTTGTTTAGGAGATGATAATAGGCTTTCTTTGATTTGTCTGGTAAATTTTAGCCTTTTCAGATAT
>JAJOOR010033105.1:0-12193 GCA_036250505.1 Solanum acaule | reverse complement strand
GAGGGGAACGAAAATATATGTATATATACAATTTTCACGCATTTTATACATTTGCATTTTTGTATAAAGTGAGAGAGGCGAGTGAGAGAGCGAGATCTGGGAGAGTGGCGAGCGAGATCTGGGGGAGGGGAGAGAGGGGAACGAAAATATATGTATATATACATTTTTCTCTCGCTTTATACAAACACAAACACATTTTATACAATTTGCGTTTTTTGTATAAAGTCAGAGAGGTGAGTGAGAGAGCGAGATCTGGGAGAGTGGCGAGCGAGAACTGGGAGAGGGGAACGAAAATATATGTATATATACAATTTTCTCTCGCTTTATACAAACACAAACACACTTTATACACTTGCATTTGTATAAAAAATGAGAGAGGCGAGGGAGAGAACGAGAGTGGCGAGCGAGATTCACCAGGAGAGAGGTGAAATAACAACAGTTTGCTATGTGGTACAATTAAATCAAACTATATTTATAGCGTTTAATTTGAATTAATAATTTGCTATTATATACAATTTTCCCTTTTAAATGTCTCTTTAGTTAAACTTGAGATACAACTAATCAAAATTTATAGTTAAATCATTTTTTTATGTTACAAATAATAAATCGTTTAAGAAAAAAGTATAACTAAGTAATGCCGCTAATAGTTTTTTTTTTAGTTTTTTTTTTTTTTTTAAACAAGGCTACAAACACATTTAATATGACATCTACAATCAACTGCAAATAAAGATAAAATTTTGATTCAAGTTTACTTAAAATTCCAACATCTAATAACCGTCGAGATGAACTTTTTGAAGGCAACAAAATCAAATGTGTAATTGAAAAAATTGGCAAGCACAATTTCTGAAATGTTTGCACCCGTATGCCCTTGTCATTGACCACCAAATACTATGGCCAAAGCGTCCTTTATTTTGTGATTAAATTAATTAAATATATTTAGGGTTATTACTCATTTTCTCTCATTTATGTGACATAAATGACATTTCGAGATTCAATCGAATTTTTCATATGTATTTTAAATTTTTCTTTAAGTAATTAATGTATTTTTTTGAAATATATAACTCACAAATATTTTCAAAATTTGTGATCTAAAAATAAGTGAGTGCTATAAAAGCTATTTACGTTCCCAATTAAATTCCCATCAGTTGACATAAAAGCCAATCTGTATTTTGTTTCTTACTTTGCCCCAGCCGGAAATTTCTTTGATTTTCCATGCATGTGGACCCATTTATTACCCCCTATTTCACACCTTTTCAATTGAGGAACTTTCGCAAATAATCACTATAATAAACTTAATTATGCTCCATAGCTATAGTTTGCATATTTACGGGCTATAGCTATAGTTTAAGCTGCTCCGTTTGTATAATTCACGGATTTATATGATTTCACAGGTTTGTATAATTCGCGGGTACATTTGTATAATTCAGTTATTTTTATATAAACTCGAAATAACGAATTTATACAATTACAAACATCAAAAGTGTAAACAATTATACAAATTCCAAATTATATAAAATACTGGTTAGGCGGTCTGGCGCATTATTCACTGTTATACAAATGATATTATACAAATTCCGAATTATACAAATATGTGAATTATACAAAATTAAAAAGCTAAGCCACATAATTATAACTAAAAGTAGGTCGCGAATTGTAATTAAGGCAAACTATAGCTATATTAAGTAATTAACTAGTATATATTTGCTTATACGCGTAATTTTCCCTTTTCAATTTTGCTTTGCATTTATTCCAAGTCTCTTAATAAATATGGACCCCACCTCAGCAATTCCTTCCATTTCATTCTCATTAATTACTCAAGTTATAATATTGTATTTTATAAAGTATATTACAAAAATGTTACGTACTTAAATTTGTTCAAATTTTATTATTGTCCCTTCTATTTTAGTTTATTTATCGTACTTTCTTTCTAAATTTATAGCATATTTAAAGATTACGTTTAAGATACTATAGATTATTATAATTAACAACTTAAAATATTTTATTACAAACATACACTATAAATTACAATAATTAACAACTTAAAATATTTTTACTATCTAATAAGAAGCTACAAACATACTATTCTTAAACACATGTCATATGTTTGAAATTCTATAAATCACAATAATTAACAACTTAAAATACTCTATTATATATTTAAAATGATGTTAAAATTACTATGATAAAATGACATCAAAAATACTATAAATCACAATAATTAACAACTTCTAATATTTTTTTAAAAAATAGGAAAAATTTAGTTGACTTTTAAAATTCTATCAATGACACATGAATTTGAATAGATGGAAAATATATATTATTGAGAAAATACTTAAAAGAACATATAAGAAAATTTTGGGGGACTCTCCTAGTTCCATATGTGTCACAAAAATTGGATAAAAAAGAGTAACATATATTATTCGAAAATAATATAATTTTTTTTTATAAATCATAATAAATTAACAACTTAAAATATTTTAGAAAAAACGTATAAAAAAATATTTGACTCTCCAAATTTCATTTGTATCAAATAAATTAAGATTAAAAAGTGACATATATTGGGCACGGGCTGGCACGAACACCTAATATCTAGTATATATATATAAGGGAAGGAGCATAAGATAAAAACAAAAAAATGAATAATGCACCTATATTCAGAGGCGGAGCTAGGATTTCAGACCAGTGGGCTCTAAATTTTTAAAAAGAACAACGATCTTAATCTAAAGTAACAACCATCAAGTTTTGAACATTTTTACTTTAGATGGTTGTTACTTTAGATTGAGATCGTTGTTCTTTTAACCTCACCATTAATATTTTGGCACCTAAACAAATATTTTACTAGTTTCACTATCACCTTGAACCATTACTGTCCGTCTGCCACCAAAAGTTAAAATTATGAAAAGCAAACAACAATTATTTTAATATAACAAATTATCAATATGTGGGATAACCCTAGAATCAAAGATTAAAAATCAAGTTTTGAATAGATAATCATACCATGTAAAAGCAAACAAATAAGAAAAAGAACGAAAAGGGAGAGACAAAAATACATACCGGAGGCTAGATTTTGGACTGTAACAATTAGATCTACAATAAAAGTTAGAACCCTAACTTCTGGAAAAAAAAATTGGATTAAAATTTTTTGAATGTCTGATTAGAAATCAATAGTCAAATGTTGTATTAGAGTACAACACAAATACTTTTTCCCTACTTTAACATTTACAGAGTTTTTATATAAACCCACGTATCCTATTTTTTACATTGAGTTTCAAACCCATGTCCAGTGGGGGCAGAACGATTTTACTGGATGCACAGACATTACTGGACCAATCGTTTCATTGTGCTTGTGGGTTCGCAAAAAATATACATATACATTTTATTTCATATTTTTTTTATACAAATATAAGGTCTAACCTCCTTCCAATACAGTAGCTCCGCCCCTGCCTATATTAAAGAGTGAGTTTATATTTTATGTATTGTTTGTGTAAATACTATCTTTACCTTGTTGTTGTTGTATCGTTTGAGTAAATATTATTTTACACTATTAAATTATTCAAATGATATTCATAAACCTTTTTAAAATAAAAGACATGTAATTAAATTTTAAAAATAAAATATATTATCTACTATAATAAATAAAAATAATCGTTTGGTAGCAGATTGGAGTTATACTAATAAACATGCAAATTAGTTATGAAAGAATCTATTTATTATTTTATGTAAAAAATAATTATTCATATATTAGTTATTTCAACTAATAAATATAAATTCCCTTATAATTTATACTTTTATTAGTTATATAGATTATTAAATTACAAATCAAATAACGTATTAATTTTATATTCAAATTCACCGCCAAACCAACTGCCAAACATGCTTCCTAATAATATCGATATTCTGAGCAACAGAATAAATGCATCCAAATTTATAGTCAACACACAATGTTTACTTCTTTTGAATGGAAACAATAAAAATGACAATAATCTAAAAAGTACTAAAGTCCGTTTTGGATTGGTCGAAAAAAGTAACTTTTAATAAGTTATTTTTTAAAGTTAAATTTAAACGATTTTTAAGTAAAAAAAATAAAATAAGGAGAGTCCTACTTTTTATGTTTTAATTTTTTTTAAAAGTCATTTTAAAACTTATTTTAAGTTATTATTAGCTTTGTCAAATACTCCCAAAAGCTAGAAAATACTTAAACGTAAGTTTGACCAATTTTTAAGTCAATCCAAACATGCTCTTAGTCATGCTAAACTAAGTATGACTTATAAGTATTAGTTATATGACTAAACATTAAAGGAAAAATGAAATGTAAACCAATGCAAAACTAAAGAGTAAATATCTAATATTAATGTCATTAGTTTCTATTGTTGAATTGATTTTCCTTGTTGGTTAGCATTAGTTTTGATTTGACTTTATTCAAGTTACTAACATTTATGGGCGATAAAACTTATTGAATCATTAAAATTTTAAGTCCAAACTTATATAATATGTTAAAAATAAAAATTATATAAAAAAAAGTTTAAGAAATATTTATAAGTTACATTATAATAATATTTTTTATGCATAAAATATTATTTAAAATTATATACCTTTATTGTCGGGTTGATTTGGTTCGATTATTTTTTTTTAATTTAAAATCAAACTAATTATGATTGGGCACACATTTTAAATTCTAAACCAAATTATTAGTTGGATTATTTTCTCAAATTAACTCTCATTATCGATTTGATGTGATTTGTTGATTTTCATTTTACACTGCTATTCCAAGGTATAAATAATGATACTATTATATTATAGATCATAAATATGTGTTACGTTCGATATTCTCTTATTATATAAGAGAAAGTTGAGGTTGAAGCAGATAAGTCTCTATCAACGTACCTTCTTCAGTCAGATAATTTTCAAAAAAAATTCACAAATTTCCTTAATTATACTTCTGAATTATGCTTATGTGCTAGATAAACCCACCACTTTTTTTTGCTTCTTCAAGCAACTAACTTTCCTCCAACAAAGGTCAAGTAACTTTGATGTTGATATTTTTATCTGTTGCACTTTCAACCTATAGCCATCAAAGAATTTTTGGTAAGTGGTGTCGATATTTAAAAGTAAAGAAACAAATAATAATTGACTGGGAATTGGAGGTTGGAATCCCTACAAATTTTGAGCATCGAACTCGGCTAGATTTGAGAGTATGACTGCTCCATCTCTACGCAGCAAATCAATAAGCCATGGAAGCTCACTTGTTAAAGTAGTACATTAATATTTTTTTTATATATATATATAAAAAATATTTCAACGAAGCAGTATCATTCAGGTGACTTTACATATTGCACAGTGATTGATCCATACATATTGGTGATTCAAAAATAATTAAGGTGTGCTCAACATTGCTTTCACCTCGTTTTTCTTCATGGCCAAGCCAAAACATCCAAATTATACCCACTTATTAGAGACAATCCATGTGATAATCATCAATCTAGCACACATGCATATGCTTTGTTTCTACTATAAGTGAAAGTTTAAAAAAATAGGGATAGAGTCATAGCACGATGAGTATGATTTTGACACAACTTCATACTTGATCGATTATTATTATATTAAAAATTTATTTTATATTAAAATAACTATTTAAAATCTAATAAATAAATAAAATTATGATTTAAAATTCATAAACTAAAATAATTTTTTATAATAATAATAATATATTTAATAAAATTTCACGAGTGAAATATATTTATTTATGAATATAAAAAAAGCTAAAGAAATTTTCCATATCTTAGATATTCCTTTTGTTTACTTTTAATTATCTTATTTGGATTGAATACACCTATTAAAAAAATAGTGGATAAGTAAGGAATCGTTTTGATGTGAGGTATAATATATAATAATTTCATGAATAAAATATATGACTATTTTATTCTGCTTGTAGTTGAAAGTATTAAGTAGTTCTTAAATTATTTATCCCACTATTTATATCATAAAAATGAAATAAATTATCCTATATATACATGATGTAGTAACTAATTTTGAATTTTTTTGAGATAATTTATTTCCAATCAAACAATCACGTACGAGAGTGAATACAAACTACAAATAAGCAAGATTTAGCCCTTGCCACTACAAGTGTTCATTTTAAAAAATAAATAAATAACTTTCCTTAAATTTTGCACCTTCAAAGCGTGTGATAAAGTAGTCAGTTAGACACTGTGACTGTGTAAGTGTAATCTGTTACGAAGAAATCTAATATTCTATTTGTCTAACTAGTTGTTCATCGTTAATTTAGCACATCAATTAAGAAATAATAATAATATGGATAATATGTATTATTTTATCTTTTAATTTTATTAAATTTAATATTTTGAGAAATATGTTAGATAATAAATAATATATTTAATATCAAGGGTAAAATAGACACAAAAAATAAATTATTTGTTGATTTTCTAAACTGAACAAGTATTATTGAACAACTATTTTTAATATAGTGGACAACTACTGTTAAACGAGGTACTCCCTCTGTCTCTAATTACTTGTCTACTTTTTCTTTTTTAGTTGTCCCTAATTACTTGTTCATTTTGACAAATCAAGAAAGGACAACATATTTTTACATATTATACCCTAAATTAATTACTTTGAAAAAGGTAGAAATTCTTGAAAATCTTAAGTTTTTAATTCATCCACTTTATAAGTAATAAGGGTAAAATAGTGAACTCACTATGTTAATAATTGTTTTCTTAATAGGTGTGTCAATTAAAAAATGAACAAGTAATTAGGGACAGAGGGGAGTACTAATTAAGGAATTGATTTGACAAAGATGCATTATAGTTTCAGGATAATTAATACTCTCTCCATTTCAAATTAATTGAATTGTTGAGGTGTTTCACACCCTTGAAGAAAAGAAGATTAAGAGATAAATTAGGCATAACTTTTCATTTTTACGCTTATTAATTATTGTTAAATTTATGATTAAAATAACTAAACATTAATTAATAACTAATTTCAATACTAACTATTGAAGGGTAAAATTGGAAGAACATTCTAAAAATAGTCTTGAAAATTGAACAATTAAGTTAATTTGAAAAATGAAAAATATCTCTAACATTTCAATTAATATGAAATGAAAGGAGTACGAACATAATTAATATCAAAATTATTAACGTGTGCATTACTTATAAACCTTCAGTATTATTCTTATACCGTACTAAAAACTGAATCCTTTTTTTTACTGTAATTCTGAGGATTCAATCAAATACTCATAATATACGTAATAAATCCTAAAAAGCTGAAAATCAAGCCATTTTCAATTTCCAATTTTTTCTCTTCTCAAATCCTTTTTTTTTTCCTTCAGTCCCTCACGAGATTTACAACAAAGAGAAACGAACCGGAATTTCTACCAGCACTGATCTGTCTCCCAGTTCCGGCGAGTATAGGCGGCAGAATACAAATTACCGGTCCGGCGCCTTGGGTAAAGTGACCAGTCATATTGGTCGCGTTTATTGGGATCGGAGAGACTGCAGTAAGCAGCACGAATCTTCATGAACTCATCCGCATAGGAGTCCTTCTGATCAATTGCAGCCACATCAGGATGGTAAACTCTAACTAATCTCCGGTACGCAGCCTTGATCTCCTCGATCGTTGCGCCGATCGGAATTCCGAGAATTTCGTAAAACGAAGCTGGAGAAGCAGAAACTGGCACGCAGGTGGCCACAGAAGTGTAGCTGGTCGCAACAACGGAGAATGAACCAGATTGACGGAATCTGACGCACGACGGTGATAGCATAGAATTGTCGCCGGAGGTAAACGTATTGGCCGGCGTCGGCAGTGGAGATTGATGGAAAGAGGAAGAAATCATTGTAGAAATGAATCCGCACAGTGGAGGGAGGAGTGTTTTGATTTGAAATGAGAATATGGAAAGCGGTTATATATATATAGAAAATATTTTCAATTTAAGGTGTAATATATCTTCTCTCAATTTCAATTTATTTGATATTCTCATATTTTGAGAGTCAAATAATTTAAATTTGATTCAAAATTTATTTATGAAATCTTTAATTTCTTAAATGAAATTTATATATTTATAAATTACGTAAAAAATATTATAAGTCACAACAATTGATAATTTAAAATATTTAAAAGATAAATGAATAATTTACAATCAAAGATAGATTTGTTTGAATCTCGATATCTGAAATGTGTCATATCAATTAAGACGGAGGGGTGAAGTATTTGATATGAACGAGGATATTTTTTGAGAAATGTTTTTGTTGAAAAGTAAGTTGATTTTTTTAAATTTATATTTTCAATCTTTGATAAATAAACAAAAAAAAAATATTAAAAACATTTATATAGAAGACGAAGGAAACAACGATTGCTAGATTAGGAAAAGGCTGGTCCAACACAAATTAGTTTGGGAAAATTACGTGGAAAAGCAAATATATACTAGTTAATTAGCTAACATATGTATAGTTTAAATTAATTACAGCTCGCAACTTAATTTTAGCTTTAATTACATCACTTGTCCTCTTTTATACATATACAAATACAAATTATACACATATATATACTATTGTATGACATATATACAAATACAATTAGTCTCTCTCCACTCTCTGACCTTTCTCGCTCGCCTCTCTCCTCTCTCCTCTCTCCCAATCTCCTCGCCTCTCTCCTCCCGCTCCCAATCTCTCTCGCCAAATATACAAATTCATATGTATATCAGTTATATATATATATATAATTATCTGACAAATATACATATACAGTTCGCCCCTCTCCACTCTCTGCCCTCTCTCGCTCGCCTCTCTCCTCCATCTCTCAATCTCGCTCGCCTCTCTCCTCCATCTCCCAATCTCGCTCGCCAAATATACAAATACATATGTATATTAGTTACATATATACAATTATTTGACAGATATACATATATAATTCGCCTCTCTCCACTCTCTGCCCTCTCTCACTCGCCTCTCTCCTCCCTCTCCCAATATCGCTCGCCACTCTCCTCCCTATAACATGTAGCTACGAATCGTAATTAGCAAACTATATTTATGAAGAGTAATTAAGCCATTTTTGAGTGTCTATATGCAAAAGTTCCCCTTGAAAATATTTGTGTAATTAAATAGTTTCTCCTATTGACCCCTGCAAAAGCCCACATAACAACTTGGGCCTAAGAAGCTTGTAGACTTTATTATAGCAATTAGCAGCCCCCTTCCGGTCCCAACGGCTAGTTTTGTAGCATTGCTATTAACGGTCGTATTTTTTGCCCCTTTTATCCTATAAATAAATATATTAGCAAAATCCCCCAATTACGATACCTTTTCTCTGTTAACGCTCCGCAATAATCTTTCAATTTTCTTGATTGAAACAATGGAGACTCCATCATCAACAACAACATCAAAACTCATTGCAATTAAAGAATCTGAAAAGAAGGAAATGACGAAGAAATCAGCTCTTTTTGATATTACAAATGGGTCACCAATTGTTGGGCTAGCTACTGGGATTTTGAAAACCCCATTATCTGCAGTGTCCAGGAGTACTCAAGGAAGAAAATGTTGTACTCCTGGTTCAGGGGAAGCATTGTTGAGAGGTCAAGTGAAGAATTTATTGCAAATGGTTGAAGAAGAAGCTGAAATCTCATTGGGGAAAAGGACTAATATCTTTCATGTTGAAGGTCTTGTTGCCCCAACTCCTGCAAATACTCCTCTTATGGATCTCTCTGCCAATGAATTGCTGCCACCTGTCACCGCATCCCCAGTGGAAGACAAATTTGTCATATCTCAGGTAGATCAATTTTTTCAATTTGTTTATGTGATTTTGACTTGATATTGAGTTTATTAAGAAAGTAAACAAAAACTTTTGAATCTCGTGGAACATATGTAAAATTGTACCAAATTGTGGTTAAAAAGGGGAAAGAAACATATTTTTAAAAGGAAAAATAATTGCTAACATTCAATGTGTGTTGTAGATATTGAATAAGATTGTGTATGAGGGGAAGAAGAAGCAAGAGAGTGTTGAAAGTGAGATGAGTGTTACAAGATCTCTACTGCTGGATTTTTGTGACAAGTCAGAATCATCTGTTGGTTTCACACACCAAGAAGACGAAGAAGAAGAAAAAGAAATTGATGAACTCTGTGAAGCAATTAGCAGTATGAATGTAGGAGGACAAAAATTTGCTGGCAAGCGCACCAAGTTTGTGTACAATAGTGACGATGAATTTGTAGGAGTTGAGGAGGAATTTGCAGCTTCACCAGAAAGGATTGACTAATCCTAAAGAAAAAGGAACCTTTACTTTTTAATTTTTTTTTTTTTTTTTTTTTTGTTGCTGTTGTGGTTTTCTGCTAAGACACCAAGAACTGAGGTGTTGTGATTGATATTACATCGATTCTGTAAGTTTTGGTTCATATTTCATTTGGACCATTCAGAATAATTTGTTGTCAAGTGAAATAATTCATCTCTCAAATTCCATGTTTTTTGCATCTTTGGGAATTTGCTTCAACAAAATTACAGTGTTTTAAATATATATATATATATATATATATATATTGGAATTGCAACTATATTTGAAAAATGTTGAGAATATCTATCAATAGGAAGATTCGGTACTTCATTAATCTGATACAAGTAGGGAATGTTGCTTGAATATGTTTCATTTGGAAAGGGATATTCATTATTTTATGTCTCCGATTGGAGGACTAACATACTATCTAATTTGTGTTTTTGTCTGTTCACCATAATGTAAGAAAAATTCTATCACACGAACATCACAGACACACACACACACACACCCTACCTCGAGAGGCTATTTCCGAAAGAACCTTAGGCTCTCAAAAGTAGACACTTCAGATAACTGAAATGTTAACCCAAAAATTATCATTTGTGCATTTCACTTGGTCCTTTTCCACTATTGTATACGCGTATAACTCTCATTCCTGCTAGTAGAATTACATCATATGGAATTGAACACAATCAAAAGTAATCAAGGTTGACTTTTCTCACCCAAGTTGCAATTTTAAAGTAGGAATGAGACCAATTTCCACCAATATTTCTCCAAGCTGCAAATTAGCATGGAAACTCAAGATCACATATCGAGCCTAAAGCAGATCCATCCGTCCATCTCCTGGTTTAAAAGATAAAATGAGAACACAACACCAACAGTCTCCATAATTGCAGAAGATGATGGACCAACCTGCATAGTCACGACATGCGTCTAATCATCTATATAAACCCTGACACTTCCCCTATTTACAGGTCCTTGACAATTTCGATTTATGTAATAAGGCTATGAATGATATCTTTACTAATTCCTTATTCTCTTCTCGTCTTCCCAACTGTTTTCAGGTCCTTGTCAACTGCTTTGAATGCCACGGTTTATGGGTTTTTGATTTCTCATATCTATCTGCTTCATGGGATAAAGGCTGAAGACCTAGTAGATCCTGCCCAGGAGCACATCCAATTGGTCTTCTAGATTCATTCATTCTCCTAAATGTAATTGATATTCTGTGCATTGTAAAGGTTAATGAGATGTTGATGTCTTTAAGTAAATAGTTGACAGAAGATTAACCAAAAACTCGAAATTGAAGTTCCACACTTTCAGTATATACCTTTTAGTAGGAACAGCTGGCACACAATGTTTAGCCACATCAGCTCCATTCCCATTCAAGACGAGTACAGACCTGGAGGAAAGTTATCACAATTAATAGTCTTTGAAATCTTGCAAGGACATAGGTAAAACTCAAAAGACTTACCCCATTGGCAAGGGAATTGCAATTGCACCAGCAAAGTCACCCGGACCTCAGTTTTCAAGTTTGATCCAAACACTATATTGCACTCACTGAGGAAAGAAACAGTACAAAATGGACGAACAAAATCATGACTGTCGATATGAGGTGGTATGCAATCTCCCAAATCATAAATATTGACAATACAGCTGTCTGGAACACAATCTGGAGGCAATACATGCCATCTTACAAGCGTTCTAATCATGTTCTTAAGAAGATCAGGCAATGGGTCAACAGTTTCACTCTTGAGAATCCCTGGGGAGTTGCCGTTCTTGTCCTGCCGTAAAAAAAATTCAATTATCGTCATATCTCTACATTCCCTTTTTTCAATGATCGACTCATATCAGTCACAACCTTGTTTAATAAGGTAAGAATTAGAAGGAAAAAAGTTCTCTGGGGATGGTCTAAAATCTAAAGCA
>JAJOOR010033104.1:0-17470 GCA_036250505.1 Solanum acaule | reverse complement strand
TACCATAACATACATATATACTTCATAGCTAATTCAAGTGTAGAGGGTTAAGGATGAGGAAACTAGGTCATCAACACCACAACAACACATTAGGTATAGCATCATTACAATCTAAGTAATTCACCTTTTAAAGTAGTCATTAGTCTTTACACTACCATTTAAGGTCATATAGAATACCTTTAGGGGAATACGCCTCATATAGTCATAAAATCTCAAGAGTTCATAGATGAGAAAACCTTTCATCAAGAACCTTCATCATGTGAGAATGACCTTTCACATTATCATACCATGCATAACATAGGCTATTTCAGAGTACAATTGAGGAAACCTTTCAAGAGACTCACATTCATTACATTAGCAATAGCTTCATTCATTCATGTGTGTGTACATGTGTGAGAAAGACTTTCACATAAAACACCTTTACTCATAGCATGTTCATATTGTGTTAACAAGAATTACCTTCAATTCAACATAACAACAATAATACCAACATCTCATAACATTCATACTTGCATTGCATCTCATCCTAACATGCTCAATTACCAACTAGGGTTAGAGGGAACCATCATCCAACTTCACATACATGAATTAAGCAAGTACATTCAATAATACATAAAGAATCACATTAATATCATCTCCTCATAGCCTTGAAGGCCCCATTCAATACTTAACCCTAATTCCATAGTAATCATACATAATTTAGGGTAATATCATCATACAAACATGAATTACATAGCATCACATTCAATTCATAACCTTCAATCACTATTCAACACAAACTAGGGTTAGAATTGGAGAAAGAAGGGGAAACATGGGTCTCATGGGGGATTCTTCAAAAATCACCAACACTACATGAATTCATCCATAATTGTTCATATATCATCAATCAAAATCAGTTTATAACAACAATTCAACATTTAGAAAGAAGACCCACATTTTTGGATTGAAATCTACAATTTGGGGGATTTTGAAAACCATCTTTGGAAGGACCTCTTGGGGAAAAGGATCCCAAGAGTGAAGAGCAACCATACCTTAGTTAAACCCTATGAATTTCGTGTGAAACCTCCCATCTACAATCCCTTGCTGAGCTCCTTCCAAGTTCTTCAATGGAGTCTTGAGTTGAGAGAGAAATATGTGAGAGGGAGGGAATTGGGTTTGATTTGGGTCTTTAAGTTATAATGGGTTAATGACTTAGTTTAGGGTCTTATTAACTATTTATAGGAGGTTATTTAACCACTTAACCGACCACCTAAGCCCTTAATTAATCAACTAACTTAATTCCCAAACCCCCAACTTAAAGCTAAACGTCACAAAACTGGCAACATCTACGGACCCCAACCTACGGACCGTTGTTTGATCTACCGTCCATAGTTTGGGTCCATCGATTGGACCTGGGACTGACAGTGCTTCACTATTTTGGCCATAACATTTTACTCCGAGATCGGAATTGGGCAAAGTCGGTGGCGTTGGAAAGAGGACTCAGAGACCTTTCATTGGATAGGTAGTGGACCACCTAATTCGTTTTGAGCTATGAGATATGACCATTTAAAGTTAACCCTCACTCCTAACCTAAAACTAAAAACTGTTTTTAGGGGACTGTTTTGAGGGTCTTGGTTCTAAATGAATTCATGACTTAGCTTAAGGTCTTGCTTGCTTATAAAGGTGAGTAATCAACTAGCTAAACAACCCCTTAAGCCCTTAGTCAATTAACTAACTTAATCCCTAATCACCAACTTAAGACTAGAAGGCTAGAAATTGGCAGCACCTATGACCACCCACCTACGGACCATAGGTGGGGTTACGGCCCGTGTTGTGCTCTCGTCGTTTTGTTCAGAGGCTCCCTTTTTGGGAGCCAAGCCTCCCAAGACTAAGTCCCCACATACGACCTATACCTATGGTCCATAGACCAGTCTACTGGCCGTAGATGGGTCTCGTAGGTCCTGCTGTCTTTTTACAGCTTTAGGGTAGATCTGGTCCTCCTCAAGGACCCCTTGGGTGGTCCTTGGAGGAGTCATTCCTGGACGTTTAACCCCTAAACATGGTGTTCTACATGTAGGAATCATTTCTACAAGTTTTCACCCTTAAACAACACTACTAACTTCAACGAAAAGACCCTTGCAACTCACTAGTTCAAATGACTATTTTCTGAACGTCATGGTCGTTTCTTGACGTTTGACCCCTATAATCACCAAACTAACTTTAATAGCTAGTTTTCATCATTTAAACAAGTTTCCAACTGTAAAACTAACATGTGAGGCTCTAGTTCAACCTACTAGATTTAGTCAAGCCTTAGTTAGGTCTTACTAGTTTCGTACGGGGTGTTACATAACCGCTGAATCACAACAATATTCTGAAGTTCTAGAAACCCTAGGTCTAAACATGATATAGAGAATCAAGAAATTGACTGAATTTTAGGGACCTAATGGGTGAAAAGAACCCACTAGTGAAATCCCACATACTTGGTGACAAAATTCACGGAGAAATCTTTCAAGTTTGGGGCTGGAACTGAAGAAAACCTAGTTGCGTTCTTGGAGAGGGCTTGGTCGACTCTTTCTCCTTCTTATCATTCAACTTGAGGAATTTTGGAGAATGAGTTGACTAGGGTAAGTTCTAATTAAGTTACTAGGCTAAAATTGACTAAAACAATGTAGTTTAGGGGTTAAATGACATAGATTAGGTGTCCAACGCATAGGGAAAAGACCAAAACGACCCTGACTTAAAAGCTGTTGAGGCTAGCGATGGACCGTCGATGGAGCCATGGCCCATCTTGGTCAACCATCATTGGCTTTAGAGACTGGGATCTGGGGGCCTCGATCCACGGACCTGGACCATGACCTGTGGTCTGACCTACGATTCATAGGTTCGGCCGTGGGTCGACCCTTAGAATGATTTTCTGGGTTTTCTGGGGAGAGGTTGCAGGTGGCCAACCCCACCTCTGGTCCGTGGATCACCCTCGATCCGTGGGTGGTGACCGTTGGTTGCACCTGCAACTTCTGATTTATGCATTTCTAGTCTATCTACATTACGGGTTGTTACATTATCTCCCCCTTGGGAACATTCGTCCTCGAATGAAGACTAAACTAGCTGAACATGGAGGGAAAGAGTTGCTAACCTTACCACTAAATACTAGAAACTTATATCTGACTGAGCTAAGTTCAAAGAACATGCAAATACGCTGAAGGAACATGATACTAAAACTGAAATTACACATGAGTAACTAAAAGACTGGAGATGAACTATCACCTCAAGTTGGAATAGAATCTGAAAGAAAGAGATGAGGATACTTGGCCTTCAATGTTGCTTCTGCTTCCCATGTAGCTCCCTCTACGGACTGAATCCTTCATAAAACCTTCACTAAAACGGCTTCTTTGTTTCTCAACCTTCGAACTTGATGATCAAGAATCTCAACTGGTACATCCTCATAAGTGAGACTATCCTTCACAGCCACACTTTACAATGGTAATATAGATGATGGATCCCCCACACACTTCTTTAACAATGAAATGTGAAAGACCAGATGCACCACTGCTAGTTCTGCTGGCAACTCTAACTCACAAGCCACTTTACCAACTCTTTTCAAGATCCTATAAGGGCCTACATATCTAGGACTGAGCTTCCATTTTTTCCAAATCTCATCACCCCCTTCAAAGGTGACACTTTTAGGAAAACCCAATCATCAATTTGGAACTCCAAGTCCCTTTTCCTTACATCAACACGAGACTTCTGGTGACCTTGGGTTGTCTTAAGTCTATCTCTGATGAGCTGAACTTTTTCCATAGCATCATGAACCGAATCTAGCCCTATCAAGGTTGCTTCACCTACTTCAAACTAACAAACTAGAGATCTACATCTATTCCCATACAATGCCTCATAAGGGGCCATCTGAATGCTGGAATGATAACTATTATTGTAGGCAAACTCTATAAAAAGAAGGTGATCATCCCAACTACCCTTGAAATAGATCACGCAAGCTCTTAACATGTCCTTTAAGGTCTGAATGGTACGCTCTGCCTGACCATCCATCTGTGGATGAAATGTTGTGTTGAGGTTAACCTGAGTACCAAGACCTTTCTGAAATGACTTCCAGAAATGAGAGGTAAACTGAGGACTTCTATTTGAGATGATAGACAAAGGAACCCATGCAACCATACTATTTCATTAATGTAAATCTTGGCATAGTCCTCCACCGAATCTGTAGTCTTAACAACCAAAAAGTGAGCAGACTTAGTAACTCTGTCAACTATCTCCCAAATGGAGTCATGCTGTCTACGAGTACGAAATAAACCTATAATGAAGTCCATGTTTATCACTTCCCACTTCCATGTAGGAATGTTAATCTCTTGAGTCATAGCCCCTAGTTTCTGATGTTCTACCTTCACTTGCTGACAATTAGGGTACTTAGCCATAAAATCTTCTATATCCCTCTTCATGCCATTCCACCAAAAGACTTCCCGTAGATCACGGTACATCTTAGTGGCACCTGGATGAATAGAATACCTGGATTATGGGCTTCTGAAAGAATCTGCTGTCTCAACTCACCCACCTTAGGAACAAATAAATGACCCTGATATTGAAGCACACCATCTCCCTCTTGGGAAAAAACCTCAACTCTCTGCTGATGAACTGCACCCTTTAGTTAAAGCAATATAGGATCACTATCTTGTTTTTCCTTAACCTCCACTACCAATGAAGATTCTGACCCATTCTGAACTGTCACACCACTATATGATAAGGCAAACTCCTAAGAGAGCAAGCCAATGAACATCTCTCGCTAGTTCTTTCCTTTCTTCCTCAACATGTGCGACACTACCCATAGATAGTCTGCTAAGAGCATCTACTACTACATTGGCCTTACCAGGATGTAAAACACATTCATATTGTTGTCCTTGAGGAACTCAAGTCATCGCCTCTAGCGAAGATTTAACTCTTTCTGGGTGAACACATACTAAAGGCTCTTATGGTCCGTGAACACATCTACGTGAATACCATACAAATAATGTCTCCAATTATTAAAGGCAAATACTATGGCTTCAAGCTCGAGGTCATGAGTCTAGAAGCATATGCTATAACCTTACCTCGCTGTATCAACACATAACCTAGGCCGACTCTGGATGCATCACAATAGATTACATAACCGTCTAAACCCTCTAGTGGAGTCAAAACAGGAGTTGTAGTCAACCTAGTTTTCAATTTTGAGAAACTCTTCTCACAATCATCTAACCACTGGAACTTAACCTTTTCCTAAGTTAACTTAGTCAATGGAGCAGCTATGGATGAAAATCCTTCTATGAACCTTTTGTAATAACAAGCCAAACCCAAGAAACTTCTGATATCTGTAGGAGAGGTAGGTCTGGGCCATTGTTTCACTTCTTCTATTTTCTAAGAATCAACTCGGATCCCTTCACTAGACAATATAGCCCAAGAAAAGCAACTGATTGCAACCAAAACTCACATTTGCTGAACTTAGCGAATAACTGGTGATCTTTGAGAGTTTGCATGACAACTTTCAAATTAGTCGTATGTTCTTCCTTATTCCTAGAGTAAATGAGGATATCATCAATAAAGACGATAACGAACAAGTCCAATTACTGCTAAAACACCTTGTTCATCAAATCCATGAAAGCTACAGGAGCATTGGTTAGTCCAAATGACATAACTATAAATTTGAAATGACCATACCGAGTTCTAAAGGTTGTTTTTGGAGTGTCACTATATCTGACTCTGAGCTGATGATAATTGGATCGGAGGTCTATCTTCGAGAAATGACTAGCATCCTGAAGTTGGTCAAACAAGTCATCAATCCTGGGTATAGGGTACTTATTCTTGATTGTGACCTTGTTCAACTACCGATAGTCAATGCACACCCTGAGAGAACCATTTTTCTTTTTCACGAACAACACTGGTGCACCCCATGGGGAAATACTAGGTCTGATGAAGCCCTTATCTAGAAGGTCTTTCAATTTCTCTTTCAATTCCTTAAGCTAAGCTGGAGCCATTCTGTAAGGAGGAATAAAAATAGGTTAGGTATCTAGAAAGAGATCAATTCCAAAGTCAATTTCTGAGGTGACGTTCTGAGAGATTGTGACACGGAAATTTCTATATACCCATCTAGTTATAACTCGATCACCAACTAGAATAGAGACTGAGAAGGGTTCTAAGAGAATTTTTGGACTCACACTGAAGTTTACAACTATATACAGAGTTACAAAGGAAAAAGTAGCCCTTGGATCTAACAAATCATAAACATTTAAATGAAAGACTCGTAACATACCAGTAACCACATCAGGAGAATCTTCCTGATCCTGGTGAACCTGGAGAGCATACAACCTATTCTGGTTTTGACCACCACCTGTACCAAATGAAGTACCCCGTTGAGTCGGGCGACCTGCTAGTGCTGCTGAAGTTGTAGATTGAGCCCTACCATTATTGCCTCCATGTCCTTGTTTAGAAGAAAGGCAATCACTCAATCTATGACCAATCTAACCACACCCAAAACATCCATCTTCCCTGCAAGACACTCGCCCGGATGGTTCTTACCACACTTTGTACAAGTTAGGTAGGTTCTGGTAACTGAAACACTCCCCTGAGACTTAAAGCCTGTTGTCCTACTTTTCTGATCCTGTCGAAACCTAGATGATGGAACACTAGCTGATGAAGGTACTGGGGCTGAAGATTTTTGCTGAAACTACGAGTGATTTCCACTACTCGATTTCTGCTGAGAGTACTCTTAGTCGCCTGTGCTAGCCTTTTTGTTATCTTTAGCCTATTCCCTAACATGCAACCCTAGAAATGAAGGTGGGTTTGTCCTAACAAAGTCACGGACCCTAGCTGTCGCTGACCACCACTAGCATTTGCAGGAACTGGAACCTGTTAATTGTTCTGGTTAGCTACACTCTAGGCCAAAAGTTGAATGACTTTCTGAAACTCTGCATTCAAAAATTCCTGATTTGGGACTAGAGGAACTGCGTTAGCATTGCGTGCATTAGCATTCCTTGGGTAAGCTCTACGAGGAGGTATGATTTGAAAATGCATAACAATGGATTAGAAAGGAGATCATACCCATGCACGATAAAAATATCAAGAAAGTGAGGTTTTTCCTAAAGCACCTCGTAGCCTCCCTCTCATAGGTATGTCATTCTTCACACTCATGAAATGGACTCTACTTAGTGCGGCTTTTCAGACATCCTAGAACTTTTGAACCTAGTGCTCTGATACCAAGTTGGTCACCCCTCGAGGCTACCCCTAGGACGTAAACATGGGACTTAGGATCACGAGTGACCCCAAGTTAACCCTGCTGGCATACCATAAGCAAACTAGGATAACTGAAATAAGAAAATTTTGGGCGAAAGCTTAAAAAATAACATAAAGGGAAAATGATGGGGAAAACCCATTCTAAATATAAATATATAAAATTGAGTTTAATGACAACTAAAAGATCAAACTCAACTAAAACTGAATCTAACTATGTCTGAATAAAAACCTCTAACTAACTAGAGCTGCTGGGATGTGCCCCCAGCTAACTTTTAGCAAAAACTGAAACTGAAAGTCTGAAAAATAGAAAGATAACATGTAAATCACTATCGACGAATGAGGACTCATCACTAATGTTGCTGAATTGGAGATCGGGAACCGATCTATGCGTGATCTAAATGCTGAGGACCTGAACTTACATCACGAGAAGATGTAACACATAGTATGCGTCAATACTTGAAAGGTACTGAGCATGCATAATAGGATAAGATGAATAATATATACATAACTGAACAAATCAATATGAGCAATGATATAATAAGAACATGAAGTAAATACAGAAATATACTAAATACTGAACTAATTGAATGTAATCACCAAGTACATGACATGCTGAGACTGAATACTGAACTGTAACAGATAACTTGGTCAATGCAGTAGAATCTGACTGTCGGATCTACTGTTAACCGACATAAAACCACGAGAGCTATCAGTGTAGTCCGATGTATCACCCCATCAAGAGGACCCAATATACCTTGCCAGGGGTATCAAGGCCTTACTAGTGTGATCAATAAATATGTTGCCCACAGAGGGGACTTATCCTACAGAGGGACGTAGTTCTGGGACTATGAGGGTGACTTACCCTTAGTCCACTCGGTACTAAGCCTACTCCAAACTGATTATGTAAGTAACACATTATAACTGAATTTCTGTAATGCTAAATAGCTCAAAATACTAACATGCTAACTAAAAATGCAACATTAATATACTGATAATGAAACATTCTTAACTGGGGTATGTATATATGAATAAACTGACCTAACAAGTGTAATTCATGAACTAAACGAATCTACACAAATAGGGTTCTGAGTTTTATGCAAGAACTAAGAAACAATTCCATGAAAACATGATAATATGATTAGGATTAGTCTAACCGCTGAATCACAACAGTATTCTAAAGTTTTAGAAACCCTAGGTCTAAACATGATATAGAGAATCAAGAATCTGACTGAATTCTAGGGACCTAATGGGTGAAAGGAACCCACTAGTGAAATCCCACATACCTGGTGATGAAATTCACGGAGAAATCTGCGCTGGAACTGAAGAAAACCTTTTTGCATTCTTGGAGAGAGCTTGGTCGACTCTTTCTCCTTCTTTTCGTTCAACTTGATGAATTTTGGAGAATGAGTTGACTAGGGTAAGTGCTAATTAAGTTACTAGGCTAAAACTGACTAAAACAATGTAGTTTAAGGGTTAAACGACGTAGTTTAGGTGTCCAACGCATAGGGTAAAGACCAAAACAACCCTGACTTAAAAGTTGTCGGGGCCACCGATGGAGCTGACTGACAGACCGTCAATGGACCCACGGCCTATCCTGGTCAACAGTCGTTGGCTTTAGAGACTGGGATCTAAGGGTATCGATCCACGGACTAGGACCATGGCCTGTGGTCTGACCTACGGTCCATAGTTCCGGCCGTGGGTCGACCTGTAGAATAATTTTTTGGGTTTTCTAGGGAAGGGTTGCAAGTGGCCAACCACGGATCCCACCTATGGTTCGTGGGTCACCCTACGGTCCGTGGGTGGTGCCCGTTGGTGGCACCTGCAACTTTTGATTTCTGCATTTCTGGTCTGTCTACAATACAGGGTGTTACACTCACTTCGACTATACTGATCACTCTCTGAACTCTGCAATGAGGCCTAAACAGGTCGACTAGGCTAACCCTGTTTAAACCAAAGTTGAGCCCTATTGGTTGAATCTATAGGCCTGGAACGAGACCCACTATAACTACCCTCATACCTAGCTCTCGTGTTGCTGCCCCCTTGGGCCTCATGACGGAGCTGCTCTATAGTACGAGCATGATCAACAATATCTATCATGGGGTGACCCGCTGAGACCATAGACTGAGCCTCAATCTGCAGCTGCATACTCAACCCATGAACAAAGAATCAAACCCTCTCCTCCTCAGTAGGTAGAATCATGGTAGTGTTGTGGGAGAGCTCATGAAATCTCGCCTCGTACTCATACATTATCATAAAACCCTACCCTGCTTCAATCTGGAGAACTCATCTCTGAGATGATCTCTAACACTGTGAGGAATAAACCTGGCCAGGAAGGCCTGACATAACTCAGTCCAGATGACCGGAGGAGAACCAACTTGCCTAGTCTTAATAAATGTACGCCCCCACTATCTGGCTAGCCCATCAAGCTGATACGCAGTGAAGTCGGCTCCTCTCGACTCCACAAGACCAGAGGTATGTAGCCGGTCACTGTAAGTAGTCATAAACATGTGGGATTCCTAACCCACAACCCTAGAGAACCTCGAAGGTGAAAGCCTCAGCAAATTCTTCTCCTCTAGAGGCATAGCTCCGACCGCAATCACGGGCTAGGAAACCTCAAGTTGTACTTGAGCCCTGGGTGCCTCTGCTGAAGGTTGATCCTGCTAATCTAGTGTTGGTGCAGGAGCCAGTACTAGCACACATGCATGTGCTGTTAAAAGTTGGGCAATAGCTGCTTGAAGATCAGCTTCCATAGCCGATCTGGGTGGTAGCTGAGCTGGTCCAAGCCCTATTGGCTACTCTGGAACATGGGCTGCTAGAGGATCCATTACTGGCTCTAGACCCTGCTCTCTATATAAGGGTGGTGATGCAGCTGTACTAGGCAAGGGAGGTCAACCCCTACCCCTAGCCATCGCGCGACGCATACGAGCCATCTTGTGAAAAGAGTGAAATAAGTGAGATTTCAAGAAACCAATAAAAACACACCTTCTGTACGAACGTGATACAAAAAGAGAGGGATTCCTAAAAACACCATGTAGCCTCCTAAAGATAGGAAACACATTTCTTAGCACTGATCTGGAGGACTCTACTAGGTATTAACTCTGTACAAGTGAGACAGATGAACTTGGGTCTCTGATACCAACTTGGTACTACCCGACTTCATGATTCATGGTGGCACCTACTAAAACCCACGAGTAGGTAAGTCGACCCATACCTAGAACAAGAAGTAGTGAGTAAAAGGGTAGAACTAAACATAAAATAATTCTAACATTAAGCAAAGACAGAAAAGGGCAGCAAAATAAGAACTATATACAAAGGAACCCTCCCAGAACACAGAAGTCACAAGTAGAGAACTGTCTAATGATATAAATACAAATCCCAAATGTGGACCACAATAAGACGTCTGAAAGGCAAAATACAAGCTAACATAAGTATAGAAGGAGACAAGCTATTCCAGGACACCAAGTGTTCACCCTCGTCTCTGATATCCACAAGCTGCAAAAAGACGGCATGAATGATCAGTGTTGGTAGCTGGTATTAGGACCTACATCATGAAAAGATGCAGAGTGTAGCATAAGTACCAAAACAAAGGTACTCAGTAGGCATCACAAGTCGACCGAGCAAGAAAGGTAAAACAATATAAAAAGATAGAATCTAGGCAAAAACAAAGGTCAAAGCAGATAAGAAAAGAAGCACACAAGTGCATCGAAAGTAAATCTAATGCATGGAGCCGCACATATAGGGAGAGGAGACAAAAAGGGCCAACAAGCTGCGCAAACGTCTAAGTAAGGCTCATTCTATCAGACCCATGTCTGCTATTCCAATCTACAAGGACCTAGTCTATTCAAAACAACGTCAAAGACATACCATAGTCACAAGGTGCATGGATCTAAGGCAACACTAGTCTATCCTATACTAAGGCAAAAAATTCTCCAAAAACAAGTAGTCAACCAAGTAAATCACATAGCATGCTACAACAAACATACAACTCGCTTCTAGCATGGTACTACCCTAAAAAAAGTGGTAATCAACCCTAAATCACGGTTTCTAAGGAAAACAATTTAGAAATAACTAGGTACCCACCCACAACATATAGTAATCAAGAAAAAAATTCATAATCCTGCTCAATCTAATTAGAAAGGAAGTCGAAGTCTACCTGTAGGTTGATCGTGCGCGCTCTAAATCATAAGGTCAGAGCTTTTCTCTTCCGAACGACCTCTGAACTCTGTCACACTATCAAAAATTGGATCACAGCGTCAATACGGGCGTTAACACACCAAAATAACCCAAAATGGAGATGGATAAATTTTTAGAGTCAAATGGGAATGGTGGGATCTGCATCGAAATTTCCAAAATTGACTCTATCAAAAGGTTCTAATATATGTCTTGAACTTTTTTCCAAAATAGGACATAATTCGCTGCCCATACCAGCAAAAACAACAACACACCACAAAAACAATTTTAAAAGGAAAGGCAGCAACAAATTTCTCACCAAAATAACTTCAAACGGAGTATCACCGACACAATCCAATCACTCCACCATGTAGGTTTGACAATTACGAGCGCGTGAGACTCTGAATCACAAAATTCTGAGTTCGGATGAGAGAATAATCGCTTTTTGAAAATTTACAATGAATGTTGAAGTTTCTAGGTATAAATACCCAAAACTGGTCGCTAAAAGACTGATATCTAGTCGCTAAAAGCGTACACCAGATATCAGCACTTCAGCTAATTGTTCAAACTCCGAGCTCTCCAACGAGGTGTCTGAGATTCGTTCAGAACTCCGTGTGCACAAAAAAAATATGCTACCTCATCAAATTTTGCATTTTGGACTCAACAGAACCATCAAAACTTCCATCCAAGGTTGTTTCGATAAAAAGTGGGTCCCACACTCAATTTATGTTTTAACCTAAAAACCACAAGAAGACTTAAAATGAGACCAGAGGCCTAGGGAACCACACAAAAGGTCGTTCTAGACCAAACTTGACATTCTGGAACTAACTTCACTGATAGAATTCTCATCCGAGCATGTTTACCAAGAATGTTGACCAAATTCAACCCTTTGCTTAAGCTTCTATGTTAAAATGTCTAACGACACAAACTCACACCAGAAGTCTCTAGGCTCAAACCAACCATGCCCCTAGCCTAAATTGGCCCTTTCAGAGCTGATGAAACCATTCGAATTGCATTTTAAGGCTTTCTTAGTGAACTTCTGATAATAATAAACGTTCAAGATTTAAAAGCTCCCAAAACACTTACACTCGCATAAAAACCAAACGAACGACTAGGTGATCAAACTTTCAGTCCCAGCAAATCATAAATGACTTAGGTCTCTACATGAAAGCTCTAAACAATGAATAGGAGGAACAAAAACAAAAATGACCTGGAGGTCATTACATCCCCCGTGAAAGCAGAGGAGACAGTGATGGCAGGACAAAATAGTAGCTTTGCATAGCATAGTTCGAGCCTTATTTGGATGATTTTCTAGCTTAATTACTTTCTAATACATTGTTTTGAGTATCCTAAAGAACTTTTAACGTGTTCGCTTCATTTGTAGGTGTTTTGAGCTAAACATGGCTTCCGAAACCAATCTGAATGATCAAGAAATGTCTTCAGAAATTGAGGAGGAAGAGTACTATGATAAGAGCAGGTTCCTATCGGCTAAATGTGCCCAGAAATATTATGAGTACTTGGGACGAATAGTTGTGAAGGATAAAGGCATTTGCCCAGAAAAACTCTAGGAAGAGATGCCGGATTTCTATGGACGACTCGTTAGTATTGGATGGATCTATTTTCCATTGAGGATATCATGGTTAATCATACTTTTGTGGTGGAATTGTATGCCAATACTCTTTGAGACTGACTTTGGTGGAGAGGTAGTTACCACGATCTGAGGTGTTTAAGTCCACTTTGGTTCGGCTATCATAAATTCCTTATATAGACTCCAGGATGTTGATAATGAGGGGTTAAAAAATTGGTTCAAATAGTTGGGCAACTAGTTTATTGTTGATAAAATTTATGGTGGTGAGCCTCTGGAGTGGTTTGTATCAAATTGAGGGGTTGATTCGCGTAAATGCACAACCAAGATTAAGTTTTGTCTATCTGTCATATATGCTCCGATCGTTCCTTCAACTTGTAACACTAAGGTGATGTTAGATAGGATTGTACTTATTATTACTATTATGGATGGCATAGGAATAGATATTGGGATATTTATTGTGGACTAGATTGCTGAGTTGGCTCAGAGGAGAGCCAAAAATATCCTATTCCCATCTCTTATTACCACATGTGCTATGATGCTGGGGTGGTGAAATTCCCTATGGATAAGGAGAAGAAACCGAGAAAAGATATTCATCCCTTGAAGAATGGGAGACATGGAGACAAGAGCAAGAAGAGGAAGATTGATTTTGCTAACCTTGAGTTTAGCTAGTTGACTGAGATAGAGTCTGCATCTGGTGCTTCTGCATCTACAGGGCCTATTCAGTATGGAACATCTACCATGAGGCACATCTCCTCCCAGATCCATGAGGTCAGAGACTTAATGGCGAGCATTTCATCTGGCTCATCTGGAGCCCCAACCTCCGAGGATATTCCTCCACCTACTATTGCTTCTATAGTTGCTACACAAAAGGCTATGTCTAACAAGCTTAAGAACTTGAGTTGAAGGCAAGGTAAGATTGAGCAGAGGTAGAGGACATTCTGATAGCATAAGTGCACAAGGAGAAAGTTCATGAGCAAGATGATGGGACAACTCAGGAGCTTATGTGGTAGCAGTTCTCCAGATGAGGAGAATCTCACATTTCCTACTGGCTCAAGTTCATAGTGATGCGGTTCAGGGAGTCCCTCGTATTTTCTTTTGATAAGTTTACTGTGAGGACACAATCTCATTTTTGGTTGAGGATGGTGCTTCTCTTGTAGTAATTTTGTTGATTATTTATGTGTATTGAGATTGTGCCCTTGTCGGGTGTACTTTTCTCTCTTTTATTTTGGATTGGTGTGCCTTTGTCCGACTTTGATATTGTGTTGGATTGGTTTGTCTATTTTAGTTTTTTATTTTTAGTTTGTAGCTTCTTTATTTTTATTTTTATGAGTGAGATATTGATTGACGATGCCCAATGATGGATAGAGTGACAATTTTATTTAGGGTATATTGTTAATTACTTATGACTATTTGATTGGTGTTGGATATGGTGAAGTCTGACTAGCCGATCTTGAATATATGAATGAGGTTTCTCGATGATGGATTGGTTGACACCCTTCTTAAGGGAACAATTGTCGTATTTTTGGGAAGTTGTGGATTGGTTGGCACTAAGAACATAGTCTTGCATTTGAAAAGTGTTGAGCATACCCCTCCATTTTTGAAAGTTGAGCATGTGTAAAAGATTTTGGGACAACTCTTACAACTCTTTTTGCGACTATTGATTCGTTAGAGGTTTAAATGTTTGATGGCACTTGTATTTTGAGAAGGATATAAGATTTTGAAACATCTAAATTGATTTGTATGCCACGTGTTGTGAGTTGTTGAATAATGCCTTGTGTTCACTTTTGTCACCTAGAACTTGTTAGGTTGGTCTTGATTGAGTTTGGTTGGAGAAATGTTCTTAGGCTTTCTTTGGTGTTCTTGAAGTCCACTTGGCTTAAAAATCCTACCTTTGAACTAAATACATCCTTAGTTGTCCCCTTTGATCCTTATCATTTTTTATTTGCAACCACATTACAAGCCTTGTCTTTTTTGAAAAAAGTAACCCTCTTTTGAACCCTTTCCTCCTTGAACTTGAGAATTGTGAATGTTGAGGCTAAAAGCCTAAGTTGGGGGTGTTATGGAAACTCATATATGTGATGCTTACCACACGAGGGTTTGATAAAAAAAAAGGTTGAGAATGGAGGAAAAAGCTTCAAAGAAAGATAAAGTTGTGAAAGAGAAAGAAAGAAGATTGTGAAATGTGGACTGTGTTGAAGAATGAAGAAAATGTGGAAAAGTTGGTGAATGATGAGTTGTTATGTAGTGTTCAAGGAGGGTGTAGTAACTTATACCTAAATGATATATATCCTAACTTTCCACAAGCCTACATTACAAGCTTAGTAAAGTCCTTTGAGGTTTCCAACCGAATGAAGTCGAGTCAATGTTGATTGAAAATATGAGCAAGCTTATGGTGTGACATTTCTTCAAGAGATGTTTTGTTGTGATCGAGTGTGAGAGTTCGCATTTTTTTCCCTTTTCTTGTAAATACTTTGTGAGTGTATCGGGATATTTCTTTTCGTGTGAGGGCATGTAAGTTGATAAAGTGGTGATTTTGATAATTTCTAATTGAGTCAAGTGAGCATGAAAAAAGAACTAATGATTTGAGTCACTTCTTGAGCTTGAGTTGTTGTCACTTAATGATTCTTGGTTCTTGAAAATGTTTCATGACAATAAGGGGAGTTATTTTGTGAAAATGTTGCATGTGGACTACTTGTTAGTACCAGCCAAAGCCATTTCCTTTGTGCTTAATTGAATAAGGTGAAGTCGATTTGTGGTGTGCTGAAATAAAAGGCTCTTGAGTTTTTAATCTTCTTTTCTTGAGGACAAGAAAAGTTTCTAAGTTGGGGGTATTGATGAGTAGTGAATTTCCACTCATTTAAGGCTCTTTTCGTAGTTTCTTTTGGCTTTCTTTGGTTTAGAATTGGTGCTTTTAGTGGGGTTTTCTTCATATTTGCAGAAAAATGAAAAGGAGAGCTGATTTAAAAGACATTTTAAGAAACCAAGAGAAATTGAGGCAAAATGAGGTCAACAGATGAAAATGTAAATTTCTAGCTAGGAAGTTACCTTCGCAAACACGCATGATAGGCTACAAATGCATGGTCCTGGTCAAAGGAGGATCACTAATGCACCATAGGGGACGTAGAAATGCCCTAGGGTCTGCGATGCGCCTTGACGGTCGACGTAAGTTTGTGAACACAGACAAGTCTCCGCGAATGCGGAGTGTAACGTTTCAGACACCTGGGCAGATTGGAAGTTTCACCAAATTAATCCCAAAGCCCTTTTTACAGTCACCAGCAGTCATTGTATGAAAAAGGCAACAATCCTAGAGAGAAAACTCATCCTTTAGCGTAGACTTAGAGGAAAAACTTGTAGATTTCAATTTGGGTAAAGATTTGAAGATAAGTTGCCTTACAATTCGGTAGTGGATTTGAAGGTTGTGTTCTAATGGGTAAAATTTCTTATTGTTTTCATCATTTGGTTGCTTTTCATTGCTAGTATTGTGGGTGTGATTGCTAATTGAGATTGAGGTTTTGTGCAAGAAATAGACAGTTCATTTGGGTCTTGATTGCTCATTCTAATGCTTTTGTATGTGATTCCATGCTTTCATGACTAGGGTCTCATGCTTTAATCTATGATTTGAGATTGCACGCTTGAATCTAACTTCCAATCTTCGTGGTTGCTTGAAAGAGAATCTGTGAAGTGAAGAAATAGATTAATAATCATGTTTGAGTTTGGTTCCTAAATTCGAGACCGAAATGAGATAATTTAGGTTTACATTGTTGAATGTTAGACTTGCTAGAAATAGGAGTTTAGATTAAGGTATTGAATTGTATTGTTGTTGAACAAGATTGAGACTGAAATGAGATTTTGTGAGAAAGCACTTTGAGACCAAAATGAGATAAGTGTTAATTGATGATGATCTAGTCTACCTTTGATTGAATTGCATGTGTTGAGATGTCAATGGATCGTCTAATGAGTGTTGAGTTCCGAATTTCCTAAATCACAATTATCCCATGCTTGATATTATCTTTACCCAAATCTCTTGTTTAATTCGAAAAACACTTTTTATTTTATGGTTTTGTATATTGTCTTTTTAGATTCAAAATCATATCTATCTATCATTTGTCTTTTCGATAGCCGACAAATTATTCCTTGTGGGATTCGATCCCGAATCTTATTTGGGTATTTTATTGACGACGATCACTTACTCTTTGAACTTGTTTTGAGGGTAACTTGAGCATTTTCACTCAACACCTAAGAAGTAGGCAATTGTGTCACTCCCCGAGCTACCCCCGAGACGCGGACACGGGACCTAGGACCACAAGTGATCCCAAGCTAACCCTGCTGGCATGATCATGAGCATACTAAAGATAATAATAATTGATGCGGAAGCTAAATCATAAAGTAAGTCTGAAATGATGGGGAATACCCATATACTATAACTGAGATGAATGAAAACTGATGAGTTTAATACAAAGA
>JAJOOR010033103.1:0-19752 GCA_036250505.1 Solanum acaule | reverse complement strand
TCCTCTTCATTTCTAGAAATTTTAGGGCAATGCCTTATCTTGTGGTCCAACTCACCACAACCGAAACAAATGTTAGAGCTCGCTAAGCATTCACCCTCATGCCTTCTATCCAAACACCCTCATGCCTACGACGACTATCCTCTTCATTTCTAGAAATTTTAGGGCAATGCCTTATCTTGTGGTCCAACTCACCACAACCGAAACAAATGTTAGAGCTCGCTAAGCATTCACCCTCATGCCTTCTATCCAAACACCCTCATGCCTACGACGACTATCCTCTTCATTTCTAGAAATTTTAGGGCAATGCCTTATCTTGTGGTCCAACTCACCACAACCGAAACAAATGTTAGAGCTCGCTAAGCATTCACCCTCATGCCTTCTATCCAAACACCCTCATGCCTACGACGACTATCCTCTTCATTTCTAGAAATTTTAGGGCAATGCCTTATCTTGTGGTCCAACTCACCACAACCGAAACAAATGTTAGAGCTCGCTAAGCATTCACCCTCATGCCTTCTATCCAAACACCCTCATGCCTACGACGACTATCCTCTTCATTTCTAGAAATTTTAGGGCAATGCCTTATCTTGTGGTCCAACTCACCACAACCGAAACAAATGTTAGAGCTCGCTAAGCATTCACCCTCTACCGATACTTCTAATTTAGAGAGGTTCTCTTTAAGTCTAACTCACAAGCAACCTCACTAACACCACTCAAGGTGAGAATTTCAAGCAAACCTAACTCATAAACATCAAGGGTACTCAATGACCTTGCTATCCAAACACATTATATCCCCCTTGGGAGTAAGCCTGTACAAACTCTTTTAAGCATCACTTCTTTCAATTCTAAGGTCGGAGCAAATCATCACTAACCTTTCACATCCATCACACAAGGTGATTCTAAACCATGGAAAATTACACTTCTACCCTTCTTAGAGGAGTCTATTCACTCAATCCATTTAGGCATTATTTAAACACCCTATTCAACCAATCTATCAACAAATCTCAAAACTCATCATGACTAAGTCGGGGTCTACCATCAACTAATATAACTACACCGAAAACCTTGCTAGATAGACACACTATCTCCCCCTTGGGAGTAAGCCTACACAATTTCTTCTAAATATCTATCATAACATAAGGGCAACAATAAATCATTATTCATACTAAAGGCAACATAAAAGTTTATCATAACAAGTCAGTAAAGACAAGAAATCCAGAAATCAAAAGTAGAAAACACTTACTGGAAGGGACATGAGAAGATCACTCTTGATCTTCTATAGATTGAAGAACTTAAGATCTATTCTTCTTTGGAGCCTTGCCACCCAAACCAAGTGGACCGTAGGAAGGGTAGGGTTGGGACCTACGACGACTATCCTCTTCATTTCTAGAAATTTTAGGGCAATGCCTTATCTTGTGGTCCAACTCACCACAACCGAAACAAATGTTAGAGCTCACTAAGCATTCACCCTCATGCCTTCTATCACACTTACTACATCCCGGTAATAGAATTTCACTACCCTCTTCTTGAGACTAGGAGTTAGACACCCTCTTTTGGTTGAACTTAGGAGTACTTGAGGGACCTTGCCCGAGAAACTTTTGTCTAAACTTAGGGCGACCATGTCCATCAGACTCAGCATACAAGGACTCATCATCATCCAATGTAGACCTCTTTTTCTTCTTAGGTTCTTTCTTAAGTTTTGACTCTTGCATTCATTGGGTAAAAACCATAAGACATGAGATATCCATATCATCTATAAGCATTGCCACACGACATTCATTTTCTACCAATTTGGATACTCCCATTATGAAATGGTTCATCTCTGCCCTTGAGTTCTCCACTAAGGTTGGGGCATACTTAGAGAGTTGAATAAACTTTAGGGAATATTCTTGAACACGCATGCTACCTTGCCTAAGGTTCATAAACTCTTGCATCCTAGCATCCCTCAACCCTAGGGGAAAGAACTTATCAAGGAATGCCTTCTCAAACACATCCCACTCTATAAGACCCGCTTCTACCAATCTACTCTTTTTCCATAGACCATACCATATTTCAGCTAACCCTTTCAATTGGTAAGCGGCTAACTCCGCTTTCTCTACCAAGGTCACCCCCATGATATCAAGAATCTTACACAACTCATCTATAAACTCCTTGGGGTCTTCCTCCACCTTGGAGCCATGAAACTCCGGAGGTTTCATTTTAAGGAACTCCCTCACTCTCAAGGCTGCGGGATTCATATTAGGGTTCACATGGGCCCCAACATCCCTATTCGCTTGAGACGTCATAGATTTACCCAACAATTGCATAGATGACCTAAATTTTGCATGAGTCCCATTCTCCTATATAGGGTCAATAGGAGCTTGAGGAGGATCTTGTGGTGGAACTTGGAGAGGAACCTTTTGATCCACATTTCCTTCGTCATTTCTCCTAGCATTAGCCCTTAAATTAGCCATACCCTGAAAAAGCATAGGGCACATATTAGGAGAAGGACCTACTAAAGCCAAACTCTATGGCACGACTTAGAAAATGAAGAAGTGAAGTTTCCTAAGCATCCAATACCATACTATTCATAAATGTGGTGCGCTTCACATTTATGAACAAGACTCTACTAGATGTGGTTTGAGACAATCCTACAACTGTTCTAAACCTTGTGATCTTATTACCAAGTTTGTCACGACCCAAGGGTACCCCCTAGACGTAACATGGCGTACTTGACTCCGAAGGGGTCTCATACAAGCCCGTAGCATCATAACCAAGGTAATAGAAATAAAATACGAGAAAATTTAAAACCTTTACAATCGAAGACATTTTTCATAAAAAACAAAAGGAAGTCTTTCTATACTTTGTGTCAAACCATCTTTACAAGTTTATATTAAACTATTGGGGCACAGCCCATACAATAGTCTCAAAACATGAAATAAAAGACATAAAGAAAATGGTTGGTTTGTCCGCAAAGCTACGAGGACTCACTGAGATCTTCCACTCCTTAGCTCCTTAGAAACCTAGCTTCAAGATAGCACTCAAGTCTCCAAACTCTACATTTGATTAGAATGTAGGCAATATGCATTAGTACAAAATGTACCAAGTATGATAGATAGCACTACATCATAAGAGCATCTCAAAATGGTTAGTCAACATGAGACATAAGCATAAGAGATAATAACATAGCCATAGCATAATTCTCATAGTCATAGCATAATCTCCAACATAAGCATCATACAATCACAAGTCAACATAAGACGTAGTTAATGTGCATAGGAGATAAGTCAAAATAATAATAGGCCAAGTCTTTCAACATAAACATCATATAAGCATAATTGACTCTTGGTCATCTCTACCATAATAGAACCATTCTCAAGTAACATCAAAGGCATACAAGTGCAAAGCATGAATAGCATCCCACAATACCACCCAAGCCAAGTATCCCTTTCTAGTCATCTTAATCATAGTCTATATTCATAGTCAACTCTTAAGCTTTTTTACCATAAGGGAACCATACTCCTAAGTAACCTCAAAGCACACTTGTGCAATGTATGAAAAACATCCCATACTATCCTTCACACTAAGCATAACCTTGAAGTCATCATAGTCATATTTACCCTACTTTGGTCTCTCTTTTAGCTTACTTCATATAGACAAGCGAACTATCACCTTAGTCAATCATATCATGTCAAGGAAGTCAACTATAGCAAAATCCTATCTAATCATACCTTATATAAGAGCAAACAACTCATGAGTCACCTTAAGGCAAGCTTGTGCCATGCATGAACAAGACCCCATAATCCTACCCATGCTAAGCTAGACACTTAGGTTCATCATTCAATGTCACGACCCAGGGGTACCCCCTAGATGCGACACGGTGTACAAGACTCTGAAAAGTTTCATATAAGCCTCATATCATTCTTGAACATAAGAACATAGGAAAATAATGCAAAATTTAAAACATTTCTTTTACAATCGAAGTCATTTTTCATAAAAAGAAAGTGGAAGACTTTCTATACTTTGTCGCAAACCATTTACAACAGTTTGAATAAACTTTGGGACTAAGCCCATAAAAAAGCTCTAAACATAAATAGGAACTAGTGGGTTTGACCTCGAACTATGAGGACTCACCATATCTTCAACTCCAAGCTCCTTAGAAACCTATCTTCCAAGTATAGGACATCAAATGTACAAACCTTACACTTTGGTAAAAATGGAGAAATATGGGTTAGCACATAAAGTACTAACTATGATCGCCATGCAAAAACCATGCTTAAAAAGGACATTTTATTTGAAAGTCATGTTTTTATGCCAATTTGAGAAAACTTCATGAACATAAGTAAAAGAGGCATAATATACATAAATAACCAACATACAAGCCATTTCATCACATTAGAACATAATCAACATATAAGCCATTCCTTCACATTAATCTTTCACCTTAAGTAACCCCAAACCATACTTTGTGCAATGTAAGAATAGCGTCTCATACCACCATCCACACTAAGTACAACTTTAAGGCCACCAAAAGTGAACTTACCATTCTTCCTTTTCATCATTTGACAGTACTCATACATAAGAAACATAAACATTTCATGAGTCATGACAAGGAAGTAACCCATAATACAATCCCATTATAGCATGCATCATTACATTAAGCATATAAGAGTCAACATTCTTCACTAGCTTCATTTAGAGCACTTTCATTTATTAGTCATGAAGACATTAGAGAACTCATTATAGCCCTCTCAAAGCCTACTCGTGTAATGCATGGATGACATCCAATACTAACACCCACACTTCATAGAACCTCTCAAGTAACTAAAGTGCACATCTCACATGAAGTGAATAAGCATTAATCGACATAGACCATGTGAGCTTGACATGGAATCCGTTGTCATATAACCCCACACCGTAAAGAGGTGGTCTACTTGCCTAAAGTAAGACAGGTAACATCTAGTTTAGGTGGATCCACTAGCTAGACCTATGTGGGCACATATTTATGGGATAGGAAGATGTTTGTTGGAACCCGGCCTAAACATGGGGAGAGTTTTCATCTTACCATATCCACTCGGTGCTTAGACTCCATTTCCATAGAGTATTTCATTACTTTAACATTATTACACATGATAGGGTGCCATTGGACTACCGATCCAAGGTACATTGAATAACACATGAAAGGGCTACATTAGCCTACCGATTCAACATAGATTAGTTAAGAAAGCTCATTAACTCCTCTTGAAAGGCTGTCATTGGCCTACCGGTTCAAGGTTCATCATTAACATTCATGGGAGGGTGACATAAGCCGACCGATCCCAAAGTTCATTTACCTTATACCCATACATAGATCCTTCATGAAATTGCCTTCAAAGGCTATACATCAATAACAACCCAAACAACTAAGATACTACAATAGATAAGGGAATTAACATTATTTAATAACTAATTCAATATAAACACAAATAATTGAACATACTTTCATGATCAATCAATTCTCAATATCAATTCATAACTTAGGATTTTAGGGTAAACATATGTTCATAGAGGGAAACCATCTTAATTCACCATTAAAGTATCAATTAAACCATGATTCATCATTTAAATTCCTTTTGAAAACGTTTGGAATTGAACCCGTGCATAGATTAAAAACCCTAGGTTTTTTGGGGATTTTGGAGACTTAAAATCATCTTTAAAATGTAGCTCCTTGAAAGAAACTAAGTCAAGGATGAAGACTACCATACCTTTTAAGGAAGAACTCCACAAAACATGAGTGAAAATGGTGAGATCTTGACCTTGAATGCTTGAATCCTTCACCTCCAATGGAGGTTTCTAGAGAGAGAACTTTTGAGGAGAGGAGGCTTTTAATTTGGGTGTTTTGAAATAATGAATTGAAAACAGAGTTTTAATATGTTTAAAACCCTTAAAATACTTTAAATAACCAATAATAACCGTCCCCCAACTTGACTAAACTTAAAATTAAATTACCAATTAACTTTCACCTTGGTCGAGCCCTTGACAGCAAAACAGTTGAGACCTGTGAACCCCCACCCACGGACCATAGGTTGGTCCACGAGCCATACTGGCTGTCCGTGGTTTGGTTCAGTGGCTTGTATTTTGGGACCTTGACCAATGGAGGCCATCCACAGGGTGTGGATGTAGGTCCATCCATGAGTCACTTGATCTTGGGCAGATTTTTGATTTCTTGGGGTCTTGGGGGTTAGTCTTTAAGGTCCTCTTCAAGGACCCCTTGGGTTGTCCTTGGGGAGTCGTATCTTGATGTTTAACCCCTCAACCTAAGCTTAGGAAGACACTCTACCACATGAAACCCCATAACAAACTCAAACACACACTCGTTAGGCTCTAGTTTCACTTACTAGTTTTCCAGATCGATACATTATCCCCCACTTGAGAACATTCATCCTTGAATGACACTTTAAACACATAAATGGATTAATGACTCAAGACTAGCATCCTATCATGCATGCAACATCATAAACAATGCACAAAACTTGGAGGAAACATCAACTCCATCTCAAACATGTTCAATGCAACACAAGAAAGTAGGAAATACATCTACAAACTCATTATGCATGAAAAACTTCAACATTCTTCATTTTATTGGAGGAATTTCCTTCTCCAACTCAAATCATGCTCATCATAACATCATTACGCACATTATGCAATTTCTCTTAGAAGCACATTTAGTCATGTTAAACCATTCACCTCATGAAGTATATAGGCAACTCATACTAATGCACATCAACATGAGGAACATAAATCATAAAACTCATATTCTCATTTAAACATGAATTCATCAAGAACATGCATAACATAAGGAGACCATGAAAACACATAGTCACACATGACTCCAAAACATGAAACAAGCTACAAGGAACTCTTGATCTCAAGTTTGAATAAGAATAGAAGGAAAGAGATAAGGATATGGACACTCTTGACAACCTTACTATTCAACATACTATCTCCCCCTTGGGAGTAAACCAAAACTAAGGCTAACATGAAATTCACATAGGGACCTCAACAAGTCATCCACAATCACAAGGAACTATCAACGTACCGATGCTTTTACACTAGGAAGATCCTCATTAAAAAACTCTTGCTCACAAAACACCCTTACCAACACTACTCAAGGTCCCATATGAGTCTACCACACTGGGTCTAAACTCCTCAAACTCACTACATCTCTTAAGGTGAGAATATCAAGCAAACCTAACTCATGAACATCAAGAACACTCAAAGGCCTTACCATCTAAGCACATTATCCCCCACTTGGGAGTAAGCCTATACAAACTCTTTACAACATCATTTCTTTCAATTCTAAGGTCGGAGCAAGTCATCACTAAACCTTCACACTCATCACATAAGATGATTCTATACCAGGGTGAATTACACTTCTACCCTTCTTAGAGAAGTCTACTCAATCAACCCATCGAGACATTTCTAAAACACATCATTCATCAAATCTTTCAACATACCTCAAAACTAATCATAACTAAGTCGGGTTCTACCATCGTCTAAGCATAACCATGTAGCAACCCATTCATACTAAAGACAATCATCACAATCTATCAACTCAAATCTAACAAGTCACATAGTCATAATTGGCATCACAACCAACCTTTTTCCCTAACTCCTTCTAGCATAAACCCTTCAAAAGGTCATACCCTAAAGACCATCAGATAAGGAATAAGAGAGAGACATTATAGAGTTAAACTCTATGGCACGACTTGAAGAATGAAGAAGTGAGACTTCTTAACAACCAATAGCCCCTTATACATAAATGTGGTGTGCTTCACACTAAGAACAAGACACTACTAGATGTGGTTTGAGACATTCTAAAACCATTCCAAAATCTTGTGCTCTGATACCATGTTTGTCATGACCTAGGGATACCCCTAGATGTGACACGGTGTACAACACTCCGAAAAGTCTCATACAAGCCTCATAGCATTCTTGAACATAAGAAAATAGGAAAATAATGCGGAATTTAAAACTCTTCTTTTACAATCGAAGTCATTTTTCATAAAAAGTAAGCGGAAGACTTTCTATACTTTGTCTCAAGCCATCTATAATACTTTGAATAAACTTTGGGACTAAGCCCATACAAAAGCTCTAAACAAAAATAAAAGACATAAGGGAACTAGTGGGTTTGTCCTCGAACTATGAGGACTCACCATATCTTCAATTCCAAGCTCCTTAGAAACCTATCTTCCAAGTATAGGACACAAAATCTCCAAACCCTACACTTTGGTAAAAATGGAGAAATATGGATTAGCACATAAAGTACTAAGTATGATAGTCATGCAAAAATCATGCTTAAGAAGGACATTTAGATTGAAAACCCTAGGTTTTTGGTGGATTTTGGAGACTTGAAATCATGTTTGAAATGCATAAAATTATTTTCATGATGAAACGCATAAAAAAATTCAGTTTATTCAAGTCATGCTGTACTATTTTGTCAATTTCACATATTTCTTTTTACAACAAATAGACAATTTTATATTATATTAGAAGTTCATAATATAGGATATTTGCCATGACTGTAAAGCATTCTCTGCATCAATCTCCACCTTCTAGGTTGCCATGTCAAGATATGTATCCTCTTAAATGTCGCTTAGTTGATTTTACTAGAAAACTACATTCATCAACTAAAAGTAGCCTCAAAAGTATCCTTGTCCATTGGAAAACTAATAATCAAAACTTCTAGTGATGAGGGGTGGTGTGAACAAATATATATATATTTCTAAAGGTAATCCTACTTGTAGCTCCAATGTGGTCATGCAAGACAAGTAAAAGAAAGAAGGAGAAACAATAAAAATCACATTCTTAACAGGGAATAAACAAAAATCAATAAGTATAGTCCTGTAATCTACAACAAATTAATCAAAACACAAGTGCTTTAGTTACACTATCATAGTTAATGATCCGAAACATAATTGAAAAGGAAGCATTTGTCAAGGTAACTTTCCAAAAGAAATGGACAAAAAAGGTTAGAACATGTAAGTGACTTGAGATTCTAGTTAGGTTTATTAATACAAATAGCAACAATATTAAATATTAGTTGAGGTTGCAGCTAAGAGATAAGTTCATTATACTATTTAGTCTAGAGCAAGCTCATAAGGGCGTGCATGTTTTTCTTAAATAGAAACTCTTAATGTTTATACAGTTAACGTAAGGCCATGAACTACCTTAGTCATGGGTTCTATGTTAAATTGTTCCTAATTAATGATATATACCTCACAATACTTCATATAAGCAGGGAATCTAACAAAGCTTATAAGAAAAATATTTTTATTTAAAAAGATCATAAACAAGGTAGATTACATACTATTAGCTCTCGACAAGAATCTCTACCTCGGCAACTAATAAATCAACTAGGATACAAAATCTTTTCCAAATGTCTGCTGCACCAAAGAAGTAATTCTAGATTTAAGACTTATGTAATATAACGATTAAGCATGTGTATAAGATTCTTAACATATTTTTATTAGAATTACACTCCTAGTAATCCTCATGGATTTCTGACCCAACGAAATCCTAAACATGAAACATGACTACGACCGTAACATATCCAATACAGATGATGCATATTCACAACTTTGACTAAATAGGAACTTCCTTCAACAATTAGAATCTTGACTAGTGACTCTTACACCAATAAAAGCAGAGAATCGTAGTCGAGCCTCATCGGATTTGGAGTGTGAAAGAACACATCTTTTCAATTTTAATCAAATTCCCCTAATCAACAAAAATATCATCAAATCTCAATAATCCCTAATTTTGGATGTGAATAAAATCTTACATGAATAACCACAAATGATCATATCTCGACACCCTACACATGTTTTCAAGGAATTTGTGACTATCAATCATGGATCAAGTATTTGAGATTGAAATTGAATAACCCTAGGCACAAAAAAACTATTTTTACTACTAGACAACACTAAAAAGAAACTTAAATGAATACTTTGATAGTGGTAGAATCTTATCAGCAAATGAGGAACTTAACAATGCAAGCAGTAGAGAAATAAAAATAAAAACTGGTCGAAATTCAGGTTAAACGAGTAAATGATAATTACCATCTACTCCTCCTTGAGTATAATATCCACCGGTTCAATCATTCCCTTGGAGACAAGTGAGTAAATTTTCTTGATTCTCACCGTATTGATGGAAGATTCATTGGAGCAAAGTAGATGCCGCAGATGGAGGCAGAGAAAAGGTTCTCACATAAAAAGACAAAGAGCCAGAGAGAAAGAAAGAGAGGTAGAGATTTGAGTGTGAGAGACTAGGTTCGAATTTGCCCTTGATAGTGAGGGTTTTGGGGGAAGGAAAATTGTTTACAAGGGAAATGAGGCAAACATGCCCACACCTATATATATTTTCGTGGGTTTAATGTGTAATGACCGGATATTGTGGGTTTTATTGATGCAATATAATACCTCCGCTGCAATTCGTAGAAAATAAAATATTTTGGGTCTGGAATTAATTATTGGTCGTTATAGATAATTATTAATGACTAGATTCAAATCCCTTAGTCAAAGAATGGTTGTTAAAAGTCCAATTTCTTGTAGTGATGGGTTAGCACATAAAGTACTAAGTATGATAGCCATGCAAAGACCATGCTTAAAAAAGACATTTTATTTGAAAGTTATACTTTTATGCTAATTTGAGAAAACTTCATGAACATAAGTAAAAGAGGCATAATATACAAACATAACCAACATACAAGTCATTTCATCACAATAGAACATAATCAACATATAACTCATTCCTTCACATTAAGCTTTCACCTTAAGTAACCCGAAGCCATACTTTGTGCAATGTATGAATAGCGTCCCATACCACCATCCACACTAAGTACAACCTTAAGGCCACCAAAAGTGAACTTACCATTCTTCCTTTTCATTATTTGACAATACTCATACATAAGCGACATAAATATTTCATAAGTCATGACAAGGAAGTAACTCATAATACAATCCAAGTATCGCATGCATCATTAAATTCAGTATATAAGAGTCAACATTCTTTATCAGCTTCATTGAGAGCACTTTCATTCATTAGTCATGAAGACATTAGAGAACTCACTATAGCCCTCTCAAAGCCTACTCGTGCAATGCATGGATGGCATCCCATACTAACACCCACACTTCATAGAACCTCTCAAATAACTAAAGTGCACATCTCACATGATGGGAATAAGCATTAACTGACATGGACCATGTAATCTTGACATGGAATCCAGTGTCATATAACCCCATACTGTAAAGAGGTAGTCTACTTGCCTAAGGTAAGACCGGTAACATCTAACTTAGGTGGATCCACTAGCTAGAACTATGTGGGCACATAGTTATGGGATAGGAAGATGTTCATTGGAACCCGGCCTAAACATGGGGAGAGTTTCCATCTTACCATATCCACTCGGTGCTTAGCCTCCATTCCCATAGAGTATTTCATTACTTTAACATTATTAGACATGAGAGGGTGCCATTGGCCTACCGACCCAAGGTACATAAATTAACACATGAAAGGGCACCATAAGCCTACCGATTCAAGGTACATTAGTTAAGTAAGCTCATTAACTCCTCTTGAAAGGGTGCCATTTGCCTATTGGTTCAAGGTTCATCATTAACATTCATGGAAGGGTGCCATAAGCCTACCAATCCCAAGGTTCATTATCATCATTTATGGAAGGGTGCCATATACCTACCGATGCCAAGGGTCATTAACATGCATGGTAGGATGCCATTAGCCTACCGATCAATGATGCAACATTAGAATAGGTCATAGACTCATCAAGCAAGGGTTACCAATATTAGGTCTACCAATTCAAGTTCATTAAGCCAAGACACATTCATAATACAAGAAGAGGATGCCTAAGCCTACCAAATTCAAGACACTTCAATCATGATCACATTCATCAATACAAGAAAAGGATGCCTTAAGCCTACCAATTCAAGACATGACATTTCATTGAGGAAGCCCTTCAGATTCTATCATCATCATTCATGACTGTTAATTGGGAATATGCTTTCAATAATACAACAATTACATTCTAAACATAATCATAACACTTTCATTGAGATCACACACATATACTTCACATCATACCTACACGTAGATCCTTCATGAAATTGCCTTCCAAGTCTATACATCAATCACAACCCAAACATCTAAGATACTACAATAGATAAGGGAATTAACATGATTCCATAACTAATTCAATATAAACATAAACAATTCAACATACTTTCATGATCAAGCAATTTCAAATCTCAATTCACAACTTAAAATTTTAGAGTAAACATGGGTTCATAGAAGAAAACCATCTTAATTCACCATTAAAGAATCAATTAAACCATGATTCATCACTTAAATTCCTTTTGAAAACGTTTAAAATTGAACCCATGCATAGATTGAAAACCCTAGGTTTTGGGGGGATTTTGGAGACTTGAAATAATCTTTGAAATTGGCTCCTTGAAAGAAACTAAGTCAAGGATGAAGACTACCATACCTTTTTGGGAAGAACTCCACAAAACTTGAGTGAAAATGGTGAGATCTTGAGCTTGAAAGCTTGAATCTTTCACCTCCAATGGAGGTTTCTAGAGAGAGATCTTTTGAGGAGAGGAGGTTTCTAATTTGGGTGTTTTGAAATAATGTATTGAAAAGGGAGTTTTAATATGTTTAAAACACTTAAAATACTTTAAATAACCAATAATAACCATCCCCTAACTTAACTAAACTTAAAATGAAATTACCAATTAACCCTCACCTTGGCCGAACCCTTGACAGCAAAACAGTTGAGACCTACGAACCCCTACCCACGGACTGTGGGTGGATCCACGAGCCGTACTGGCTGTCCGTGGTTTGGTTCAGTGTCTTGGCTTTTGGGACCTTGACCCACAGAGGCCATCCACGGGGCGTGGATGGACCTACGAGGCGTAGGTCCCATCCGTGAGTCACTTGATCCTGGGCAGATTTTTGGTTTCTTGGGGGTTTGGCTATAGGGTCCTCCTCAAGGACCCTTTCGGTGGTCCTTGGGGAGTCATACCTTGACGTTTAACCCCTAAACCTCTCAACCTAAGCTCGGGAAGACACTGTACCACATGAAACCCCATAACAAACTCAAACACACACTCGTTATGCTCTAGTTTCACTTACTAGTTTTCTAGGTCGTTACATTCATGTTCATCATCTCTTAACATCATAAATACAAGGGTAATCACCTCTTAGTCATGCATCAACTGGAGAGGTATCTAGACCTACTTTCCAAACTAGTCATGTTTATATTCATAAATGCAAGGGGGTGTCTACTCAAGGCATAAATGTTTAGTTCATCATGAAGGACAAGGGAAATCACCTCAAACCCCACATATCATGGAATCATAAAGACAAGGGTATTCACCTCTAGCCATACATATCAATGAATCATAGGTATTCACCTTATGTTCATCGTTAGAGGAATATAGGTATTCACCTCATGTTCATCGTTAGAGGAATATAGGTATTCGCCTCCATATTCATTTTAACGTGATATAGGTATTCGCCTCCATATCAATCTTAATGTGTAATGTAGGTATTCGCCTACATATCACCACATAAGGATAATAGGTAATCGCCTCCATGTACAACATAAAGGCTAATGGGTAATCACCTCTTGCCATGGGAGTCACACATATATGCAGTGTAATCACCTCACACTCCCCATAACTAACTAATTAGGAATAAGGGAACTCACCCCACATTCCTATCATGCAAAGGTCATTTAGGGGAATCACCACAAGCCTCATCATATCTTAGAGTCCTAGGACTTAGATTCATTTTAGGTGAGAAAACCTTTCAGCCTAGAATCATCTATGTGAGAGAACCTTTCATGTCACATCATATTCATGCATAAAACCATATCTAGAATTCTACATTAGACATTGGTATCATCATGACTTAAGTGAATCTATCACTTCACATATTCAAGCCTTTATTAGGTAGATTAGGTAGGCAAAGATCTTTTACCATAACTTTATCCATTTAAGCTTCTATTCTCTTTAAGAATTTACTCTCAAAGCCTTATCACATCTAGATCATCACATTGGCTTTACTCTCAAAACCCTAGTGATCAACCTTCATGACTACAAGCCTTAAACTCAAGCTTTACCTCTTACTACCTTCATTCATACCTAGATTTCAAGGTATTTTAATCATATTCGTAATTACAAGGAGATTCAAGCCATAATTGATCATAAAGGTTCAAATCTAACTTTACATTGCAAGATTCATCATATACAATGGAGTCTAGTTCAATTCATGATTATATGATCCTAACTTTGATCAATTAGTACACATGACATTGGTTTAGGGAGATCACCTATGAACCTTCAACTTCACCTCTAATGGAATAAACCCACAAAATGTGAAATTCATCAAGTAAACTAGGGTTAACCATAGAAATCACATAAATTCATCATAATGTCATAATTCATTGCTAATACAATAATAATTAGGTATTATCCACTAGCTTGGAATCAGACCTAAGCCCTACCCACAATGCAAGCACATCCCTAGCTAGAATTGGGTTTTTGACTTCACAATTAGGGGAAGACTAAGGGGGCTCTATGGGGGAAGAACCCATAGATGAATAACCTAAACATACCTCTTTTCAAAGCCCTAACCAAGATTGAATCAATGGTGAAAAAACGACCTAGGCTGCTACCTTCTTCCTTCTCTTATTTTTATTCTTCTTCACTTCTAGAGAGAGGATTTTTTGAGAGTATTTTCGGGTTCTTAGATGAATGATTTAACGATTTAGTTTAGGAGTCTATTAGGAACTTATATGTAACACCCCATATTTTAGTTAGTTGAACAAGTGAGTTCTAGAGTCTTTGGAAAGAGTTTTGGTGTGTCGTATTGGGGTTAAAAATCAAATAGATGGCTCCCGTACTTAGAATATCATTTTTAGGGGTTAAACGTTTGGGTACGACTCCCCAAGGACCACCCAAGGGGTCCTTGAGGAGGACCCCAAAACAGTCCCCAAAACTGTCCAATTTTAGTGACCTACGGATGGCCATTCACGCCGCTTAGATCAACCTACGCCCTGTAGGTCATGGGCGTAAGTCAGGCCTGCAACACCATGCAAGTTTTAAGCCCGAGGTACAAATGAAGGACCCAAACCATGCTAATTAGACCCATCCACGGTCCGTGGACGGGGAGTCGTGAGGCTGCCAATTTTTGGTAGTTTAGTTTTCAGTTAGGCTTCGAGGGTTAGTTTAGTAATTAGTTTAGGGGTTAGGGTGGACGTTTAGTTAATTAATTACCCTCCTATAAATATTTAATAGACCCCTAAAACTAAGTCATTAGCTCATTCATCTTAAGACCCCATATTATTCCCCAAGAAATCCTCTCTCTAGAAGAAGAAGAAGAAGAAGAAGAAGAAGAAAGGAAGTTGGGGCAGCAGCTTAGGGCGATTTTCACCATTGATTCAAGCTTTTTTTGGGGATTTGATTGAAGGTATGTGAATCTTATTCATCCATGGGTTCTTCCACCCATGGAGCCCCCACAGACTCCCCCCAATTGTGAACTCAAAAATCCAATTCTAGCTAGGGTTGTGATTGCATTGTGGGTAGGGCTTGGGTATGATTCCAATCTAGTGGATACCACCCAATATTGATTGATTTAGCTTTGATTGATGATGATGTGATTATTTCATGTGATTTCTATGATGAACCCTAATCTAAATTGATGAATGTGATCTTTGTAGGTTTATGCCATTACAGGCAAAGTTGAAGGTTCATATGTGATCTTCCTAATTCAATGTTATGTGTTGAAATTGATCAAAGTTAGGGTCATATAATCATGAATTGAACTAGACCCCATTGTATATTTTTGATCTTGACATTTAAAGTTAGAATTGAACTTTTATGATCAATTAAGACTAGAATCACCTAGTAATGAGAAAAGATCAAATTACTTTGAAATATAGGTATAAAGAAGAGATTAAGCAAGAAAACCTTGAGGGAATGGTTGTGATCCTAATAGTTAGGGTTTTAGGGTGAAGCTAATGAGATTAACTATTTATGCTAAGGCTTTGAGAGTAAAGTATAAAAGAAAATAGAAGTCTAATAGGTTGAATTGTGGTGAAAGGCGTATACTCACCTAACCTACTTTATGAATGCTTGATAGATGAAAGTGATAGATTCACTTGAGCATAGATGGGTTGTCAAGGACATCCTTCTATGAGAGATGAGTGTTAAGCAAGGCTTAACAAGTAAACCTTGGGGTGTATGCTTGGCTCGAAGTGGATATTGACAATGAGATGGAGTGTCACACAAGATATGGTCTGGACTCCTAGAAGAAAGGAGAGCCACACCTAGTTGATGTGAGGACTATCCAAGTTAAAGGGGGAACTCTTACATAGTAGAGTGTGGGTTTTCCCAAAGTTAGGTCTCATGAGATGGGATCCTTCACATAGTTGAGTTAAGGTTCCTAGTAGCAATCTCCTTATCCAATGAACTTAGACATGCTTGAGAAATATCTCATAGTGTTCAAAGCATAATGAACTAAGACTTACATAATGAAGTTACTCATAGTGTTCAAAGTATAAATGGAGTTAGACTTGATTAAGTAAGTAACTCATAGTATCCATGCTAGTAATGAACTTAGACATACTTAAGATAGTATCTCATAGGGTTCAAGTTATTAGTGAACTAAGATGTGCTTAAGAGAGTACCTCATAGTGTTCTAAATTTAAGGAGAGGAACTATGTTCCAAATAAAGAAGTGTTAGCATGAGGACCTAAATGTAATACTTAGCATGTATAGTATTATGGGGTGCTATGCATGCATTGCACAAGTATGACTTAGGGTCATTAAAGAGAAGTAGTGAGATAGGATTGTGCTAGGGTTGCCTTTCCTAGTTATAGTTGACTAAACGTGAGAGATTTCCTTAGTTATGAGAGTTAAGCTTATAATGACGCCAAAGTAGGGTGAATATGACTAGGATGACTTCAAGGCGATGCTTAGTGTTAAGGGTAGTATGGGATGCCTTTCATGCATTGCACAAGTGTATCTTGGGGTTACTTAGAAGTATGGTACCCTTATGGCATAGAGAATCTTAAGAGTTGACCATGTATATAGATTAAGGTTAAAATGACATGAAGACCTAACTCTTGAATGTGAAGGTGGACTATGCCCAATAATGACCAAAGAGAGGTACTTAGCTTGGATGGTAGTATGGGATACTATCCGGGCATTGCACAAGTATACTTGGAGGTGGCTTGTGAAGTAGTTCTCTTGTAACATGAAGGACTTAAGGTTGAAGTATGTAACCATGGAAGTTTAAGTAAAGACTAGGCCATGAACATGATGTATCTTCTATGCTCATTAAATATATCTTATGTGACTTGTGTTTATATGATGCTTATATTGGAGACCATGCTATGACTATGATGAATATATTGTGATTATGTTATGGTATCTTATGCTTATGTCTTATGTTGACTAACCATTTGAGATGCTCTTGATGTTGTGTTAGCTTTCATACTTAGTAAGTTTTGTACTAACACATATTGCCTACATTCTAACCAAATGTAGGTTTGGAGGCTTGAGTTGATTTGTAGGCTAGAGTTTCAAGGGTTTAAAAGAATTGAAGAATTGGTGAGTCCTCATAGCTTCAAGGACGAACCCTTATTTCCTTATGTCATTTCTTTATGTTTAGACTTTGTATGGGCTGCATCCCAATAACTTTTATTCAAGAGCTCTAATAGATGGTTTGAGACATAGTAATATAAAGACTTTCCATTTGTTTTTACTATTATATGACTTCGATTGTAAAAGTTTTGAATTTCCCCGTATTTTCTATTATCTTATGTGTAGAATGTGCTAAGGGCTTGTATGCGACCCCTTCGGGGTCAACTACGCCATGTTACGACTAAGGGGTGCTCTCGGGTCGTGACAAACTTGGTATCAAACCATAAGGTTTTGGGATAAATTATAGGATGTCTCAAACCACGTCTAAGTAGAGTCTTATTCATGGGTGTGAGTCGCGACACATTTTTGAATAGGAGGCTATTGGATGCTAAGGAAAAGTCTCACTTCTTCATTCTCTTAGTCGTGCCATAGAGTTTGGCTTTGGTAGGCCCTTCTTCTTATAAGTTCCGTTGTTTTTCATGGTATGGCTAATACAAGGGCGAACGCTAGGAGAGTTGAGGAAGGTGATGATGAGCAAGAGGTTCCTATTCAGGTTCCATATCAAACTCCTCCTCAAGTTCCTAATGAAGCAGGGACTATGACTAATGTGAAGATAAGGGCAACTCTCCAAATATTGACTCAATCCATTACGACCCAAGATAATAGGAAAGTACTTGCTACGGCCAATAATGTGAATACGACTGCTTTGATGTTGAGAGAGTTTTTGAGGATGAACCCTCTGGAGTTTTATGGCTCCAAGGTGGAGGAAGACCCTCAAGGTTTCATAGATGAGGTGTATAAGGTGCTTGCTATCATGGGTTTTGACTACGGTAGAGAAAGCGGAACTAGCCGCTTATCAATTGAGGGATATAGCTCAAATTTGGTATGAGCAATGGAAAGATAATAGGCCGTTACGACCGGGACCCAATAGAGTGGAAAGGGTTAAAGGAAGCATTCCTTGATAGGTTTTTTCCCTAGAGTTAAGGGAGAGGAAGATGCAGGAATTCATCAACCTCCGCCAAGGAGGTATGAGTGTGAAGGAATATAGCCTCAAGTTCACCTAATTGTCCAAGTATGCCCCAACCCTAGTGGCGGACTAAAGGGCTAGAATGAATAAGTTTGTGATGGGATTGTCCGAATTGGTGGAGAATGACTGTCGTTCGGCAATGCTCATCCCTAGTCTGAACATTTCAAGCCTTATGGTTCATGCCGAACAAATTGAGGAGCAAAAGCTCAAGAAGATGAATAGGGAGGTAAAGAGGGCTAGGACCAATGAAGGGAATTTTTCTAATGCTATGTCTGATGGACATGATAGGCCTAGGACTAAACCAAGATATTCCAGCCAAGATTCTTCCAACACCTCTAGGTTTGACAAAGAGAAGGGTAGTGGGTCTTCTTTTCCCAAGCCTACTTTCTCCAAGTGTGGGCGGAGTCATTATGGTAAGTGGCTAGCCGGTACGGATGGTTGCTATAGGTGTGGGAAGGATGGGCACAAAGTGAGAGATTGCCCGGTTCTTAAGGCTAAGGGAAGGGAGGATAATAAAGTTGCCTCTAGTGATCCGGAAGAGGGTACTCAAAAGAAGAATAGGTTCTATGCTCTCCAATCTAGAGAAGATCAAGAGTGATCTCCTCATGTCCCTTCTGGTATGTGTTTTATGCTTTAGTAAAATTTCCAGATTTCTTGTCTTTTGTGACTTGTTATGTTGGATTTGAAGTTGTTTTTAGCATGCATGATGTTTCGAAAAGTTTGTGTAGGCTTACTCCCAAGTGGAGGATAGTGTGCCTATCTGGTAGGGTTATTGTCACGACCCAAGCCTAGGGCCTAGACGTGACATGGCGAATGAGGAACCCGAAGGAACCCCAAACAAGCCTCTCAAACATGTCATCACACTTCATCAGTTGCGGAAGTACATTCAACATTAATTAACGGGAAATAGGGACTAAGGGCAAACCATTTCAAAATGACATCATAGAACAAGAGTCAAGCTCATTTACAAAATACTTGTCCAACGCACACCTCTACATACATAGATAGGACGGGGGCCATGACATACTACCGGCTCCCCTCATAGTC
>JAJOOR010033102.1:0-21814 GCA_036250505.1 Solanum acaule | reverse complement strand
TAGTTATTTCTCTTATCTTGATAACAACCAAAGTTGAGTTTGATTACTGATTACTTATTAAGTTCTTACTATTTGTTTCACACAAGCACAAACCCCCCTTTAATTACCTGTTTCTGGAAATAATTTGACTAATTGAATATAATTGTCGGTTAAAGTAAAGTCTAAACCATTTTCCTCGTGGGATCGATCCCAACTTACAAGTTGGGTTCTTTACTTGATAACGATCGCTTATACTTCTGTAAGGAGGTGTAATTTTAGCATATCACAACCCAATACCCATAGAACATCAATTTAGTAATCTTGGTTTTCAAACCTCTCTCTCTCGCAAGCTAAAAAAAAAAGAAGGTAGAATTGCATTTGCCACTACAACCCTTTAAATTAAACCACAGCTACTGAATGAAATCACTTCTAAACAACATGTAAACTATCAATTAGCAATACCCATAAGCTAAATCAACCCATAATCACACCCAAAGAATTGGGGTTTTAGCTATACATCATAAAAAGATAGATATCATTACCAAATTATGTTTCCATCAACTGGGTAAGATTAATTTCGTCTTTAAAAGGTCCAAATTGAAGAATCTCAAAGACCCACTTCCAATTTCTCAAAAGTGGAAAACTTCAATTCTTCAAAGCTAAGGAAAAATAATGTCTCAATACTCTCAGTTCAAACTCAAAAATTACTCTAATGAATGTTCACAATAAAATATGATACTAGACATAATGTTTGAAAATGTATTTATAGTCACCAAAAATATGTTGCGAAGGGCCATTCGGTGCAGTAAGTCGCGATCGCCGAACAGTTCGGCGACCCACCCTTTGGTCAGTTGCTTCGCCGTTTTGCTTTGCCCTTCAGCATCCTCAAGTTCTGTAACTTTAGGCGATCCAATCACTGCATCGCGGAATCATTCGGCGACACGCCGACTACTCCTTTCTATCACCGACTTGATTTTCTCCTTCAGGGATAGTCACACTGTAACTTTAGGCGAGATGATAGCCATTTGGCGACTCACCCAATGGATTAGGCGACTCGCCCAATGGATTAGGCGATCAACAAGCCTTCTTTTCTTTGTTCTTTATGCTTCCTTGTTCCATTTTTCTTGTAAGTGTCCACGCTTTGTTCCTCAATCAAAATACCTAGAAATCAAGTATTTTACATTAGCTATTGGCACAAAATAAGCATTTGAGGACACTAAATCTATCCAAATAAAGCCCTAAATGAGTCCAAATCGTGGACTCATTAGCAACCCAAGCTTTTATCGCTTTATTTTTGTTTTAGAAATAATCAGGATTTTGCAGGTTGAAGTGCAGAATGTGTTTGAAAAGAGCAGATTGGCGAGTAAAAGTCTAGTCGGTGATTCGTCGAAGAGGTCGGTGAGCCTGACTTGGACCGCCATTGGACTCAAGGCATTTTAAAATTGGAGTCTATAAAAATCAGTGAACCCAGGAGCATATTGGCGAATCACCGACCAGGTCGGTGATCACAATTTAGTCCGCCGTTTGGACCCCCACATTAACTAGAGGTCCTGTAAAACTCGGCGAGGTAAGTGCCTACTCGGCGAATCGCTGAGTGGGTCCGTGAGCAAACCTTATGTCATTGAATGGGCGAGAACTGAATGGTTTTTAAAGGCCAAAGGTTTAAACTTTCAAACTCTTTCACTTTCCCTCACTTTTGAACTTCCCAAACTCACACCCACACAATCTTTTCCATATTTTTGCATTTTTATCTTGTATTAGTCATCAAGTTTATGTTCGGAGTTGGATTCTTTGCCGCGTAGCTTTACAACTTGTTTAATGGCATCAAAAGTTTGGTTTTCCGAACCTCGAATTTATTTTTAGCATTTTTTACTCTTATGCAATGAGTTTTATCCTAGTGAAGTGTGTTAGGCCTCTTAGATCGTAATTGTATGCTTGTGTGCCTATTTTAATTTGAATATTGTGCCTATAATGCCTATATTGTTGAATTCCTAAGTATTTTGTGCCATAAAATTGTTGGGTATTGTCTAAATGTTGCTGGGTCTAGTCAGGTGAAGTCTAAGTAACCCACTTTTGTGCCAAACGACGTATTTTACCCAATGATGGAGCGGTGAACGTCATTCTTAAGGGCAAAAGTCATCAAATGGCCAAGTTTGGCTAAACCGGAAGAAGTCTGAGTATCCTGGGGCATGGATGTAGTAGGTCTTAGTCTAATTGTATGGGTGCATAGTGTCATTTTGTTTCCAGGAGCTGCGGGGTTGAATTTTGAAGTTGGGGTTGAGAGTAGGCACATTGGGTCGATTGACGAGCTGGGTCAAGCTCGGCGAACCACTTGGCGCTTCACCGAATTCCCCTTATCGCCTTAAATTTCATGCTAAATCTTGAATTTGGTTCTATAACTTTCGGCGAGAGGCCTGAGTTCGTTGAGTGCACTCGATGACTCATCGGAAGTCCTTCTTGATCGCCCTTTTCTGCGCCCCTAACCCCTAAAATGCACTATAACCTTTGGCGGGCTAGTCCTGGTTCCCCGAAAGTTGTTGGCAATTTGCAGAAAGGTCTATCCCATCGCTGACATATCAAATTTTCTGGGAATTGTTGAGCTAATCCTTTCGGCAAGCCCGATCTGGCTCGCCAAAGTGATCCAGCGACTCGCCGACTGGTTTGGCGAGTCTGTCTGCAACTATTTTTCTGTAATTTTGCCTGAATTATTCCTAACACTTTCTGATGTTTTGTAGACATGGCTAGCCCAAAAGTTGCCGGTAGAGACATGCCACCCCGTAAGAGGGCTAAGGGAATAGAAATCAACAAGGATGCAGCTACATCCAAGGTGAAGGGTACTAAGCTTCCCACATCATGTGGGAAGGGAAAGGGTAAGGCACCTGTACCTACGTCACCGGAGGCCAGCTCCGACAGTGACAACATTTACACCACTCGCCTCAAAACTTCTGAGATTGAGGGTGAACACATCTCCCTACTGATATCACACGATACTCCCAAATGACTTTAAATTGGAGTACCCATTGAGAAAGACCTTAACATAGCAAGAAGGTACTGGTTTGGTTTCATCAGCAACATGATTATGCCGTCCCAGAATGAGTCAATTCTCCGCCAAGTCAAGGGAGCTTTTCTGGGTTGCATTATTGATGGGATGAGGTTGAACTAGGGGATTCTTATGGCACAAGAGATCGTCATGAGGGCCAAGCAGTGCCAAACTTCCCTTCCTTTTCTAGTGTTGATCACCGAGCTGTGCTGGCAAGCTCGGGTTCCTAGAGATGACAAGAAGGATGTGGAAGTGATTCCCCCATCTTCTATCGACATTCGGAGGATTGAGGTGGAGTACTTCAAAGATAAGGCAGAGAAGAAGAAGGCAACCCTGGTGGACACATCCACGGTTATTGATGTTTAGACACTACTTGCAGAGGCAGTATCACCTACTCCAGCCCCTGGGCATTCAGGTATTCTAGTGCTGTCCCTTCTGATACTCCAGTTTCTCTGCTTCTCCATTGCCTCCCAGATCTGATGCTACTGATGTTGCCTCCTAGCCCCCGCTCACTCAGGCTGTATTACTACAGATGGGGCAACTAGCCCAGTCTGCTGATTGTTGTACCACCATACTTTAGACTTCCATTTCGGGCATGATTCAGACAGCCCTTGCTGATGTTGTGACACCCTTGAATGCTACTATTAATGCCCTTGTGGCTAGGATAGCGATGTGCGAGCGTGGCAAAGGGGCCATCAAGGAGGTGACGACTCTAAAGTACGCTATTGCAGCGCTGAGGAGAGATGTGGACCAACTGAAGTCCATCGACATGTCTATGATTTTCGGGGCGATGGAGATCCCAAATATGCCAGCTGAGCCTAATATGCCTTCGGCTACCACCAGAGATAATGTCCAAACTGAGGAGGTAGCTGACCCCGAGACTGAGGCTGAGACGGATGAGGAGTTGCTTGAGGTTGCTGAGGAGGCTTCTTATGAGGGCCTAACGGAGACCGAAGAGGCCATGGTAAATGTAGTTGTGCAGACATCCTTGGCAGACATACCTTTGGCAGCTCCTAGAGGAGCCGGTACGGTTGATATGACTCCTGGCACTGATACCCAAGTTCAGAGTGTTACACCGGGCACTGATGCCCTGACAGACAGAGAGACTGTTTAGATAGGATTCCTCTTTAACTCCCTCTATGTCATTTTTATTAAATTTTTGAATATTTTCTTGCATTTGAGTACAAATTGCTTTTGTTTTGTGGTGGGGTGAGGCCTACCTTTTGTGATTATGGTTTGGTTTATATAGTGGGGTTTTGAGCTATAAATTGTGTTCTGACACTGTGTTGTGGATATTTGAGCTTGTGGCTCCGTATTTTGAATGTAAATGATTTTTTTGACTATTTCAAAAAAATTTGTGCCACCTCTTAATTGTGATTAATTGTGGTTGTTATTGTGCGAATTTGTGTATCGGTCGTGATCAATATTGATGACTTGAATAGTGCTCATAATCGAACAAAAATGAATGTGCGGCTACGATGAGGCCAAATGAAGTTGCATAGACAATATGTGAACTTTTTGCATGTCGTTATGACTAGCTGGTCATCGAATGAGTCTCTTTTCATGAACATTGCACACTAGCAAAAGTGTGGAGTCTTGTTTCATATTGGTGCCAATGCCTTGTGTGATGAGCTTACCATGAACCATGTGTGATGACACCTAGAATTTTCCCTGTTGGTCCGTTTGACTAAGTGATGCAATCTCTTGAAATGATCTTACGCAACTTTGAAGAGTGTGAAACAATTTGACATTATACATCTTTTGTGCCCAACCTTGTGAGTGTGAGATCTTCGCTTGAACAACCTTTGAGCCTTAGCCTTTTTCTTGGAAGAAACTTGATAAAATTGTGACCTTTCTTTATCCATTACCCTTAATCCTCATGATTTGTGGTGTACTTGAATAGCCAACTTAGGCTAAAAGCCTAAGTTGGGGGTGTAGTGAAAAGAGAAAGTAAATCAAGAAATGCAAAGATGTCCCCTTTGACCCATGGTTTTGAGAAATATGGAACCCATCCATACAAAGAAAAGAGACAAAAAAAAAGAAAAAAATGAAAAAGAAAAAGAATGAAAAAGTTTGAAATAAAATTGCAAAAGAAAATGGGGTGTCCGATATTTCATGGAAAGTGAATAATGGGGTGACTTTTGAGTATGATCGAGAATGATGAAGAAAAGGGAAGAAAGTGTGGTTCATACCACATTTTGTGAAGATAGCAGCCACTGAGCCTAAATGACCATATCTTTACACTCAGCCCCGTTACAAGCCTTGAAAATACCTTTTTAATCTTGAGTGAGCTGAAACAAGTATTGGCTGGAAAATAAGGGCAAGCCTGTGGGTGGAGCCATGCATGTGTTCATGTTTGTGAGTGTTGATTGTCATTACGGAGCTATAAATTATTGAACCATTGTGTGTGAAAATGGAATCATTCTTTGTGTGAAGGCATTTGAGTACCTTTGTTGAGCTTGAACTTCCATTTGAAGAAAGTATTGTGAACTTGAGAATATTTGATAATGGTGAGTCACAACTTGAATCTTTAAGTGCACAATTGATCCTTGCATGTGTAAGTTGAGTCTTTTTGTGTGCGTTCATGATTGAGTCTTACGTAACACTGTTTGAGACATCCTTTTTGAACCGTAGAACTTGAGTTTTACTTGAGGACAAGCAAACTTTTAAGTTGGGGGTGTTGATGAGTCCACAATTTTGACTCATTTAGGGATTTAGTTAGATAGATATAGTGTCCTTAAATGATTATTTTGTGCCAATAACTGATGTAAAATTCTTTATTTCCATGTATTTAGATTGAGGAACAAAGCATGGACACTAATTTGCAAAAGGGAACGAAGCAAACTGAAAGAACGAAGAAATGAAGACATGGTGATCGCCAAGTCCCCTTGTAAGTCGCCTAATGGCCTCTTGACCGCCTAAAGTTCCTGTGTGCCAAGCCCTGAAGGAGAAAATCAATTTGGCGAGAGAAAGGAACAATCGGCGTGTTGCCGAGTGGTTCCATGATGCAGTATTGGATCGTCCAAAGTTACATAACTTGAGGATCTGAAGGCAAAGGCAAGAAGGCGATGGAACTGACCAAAGGGTGGATCGCCAAGTTGATCGATGTTCCCGAGTTACTGCGCCGAATGGTCTTTAGTAGCATATTTTTGGCGACTATAAATACATTTTTAAACATTATGTTTAGTATGAGATTTTATTCTGAACATTCATTAGAGTAATTTTTGAGTTTAAGCTATGAGTTTAGAGACAACTTTTCCTTAGCTTTGAAGAATTGAAGTGTTCCATTTTTGAGAAATTGAAAGTAGGTCTATGAGATTCTTTAATTTGGACCTTTGTAACGATGAAATTAATCTTACCCACTTGATGAAAACACAATTTGGTAATGATTTCTATCTTTTTATGATGTCTAGCTAAAACCCCAATTCTTGGGGTGTGATTATGTGTTTATGGGTTGATTTAGCTTATGGGTATTGCTAATTGTTAGTTTAAATGTTGTTTAGAAGTGATTACAATAAGTAATTGTGGTTAAATTAAATGATTGTAGTTGGAAATGCAGTTCTACCTTCGTGTTTTTGGCTTACTCGAGAGATAGGTTTTAAAACCAAGATTACTGACTTGATGGTCTGTGTGTATTGGGTTGTCATAGGTTCAGCTCGAGAGAGTGAATCTTAAATCCTTTTCCACATATTCAGCTCGAGAGAGTGAATCCTAAATCCTTTTCCACATATTCAGCTCGAGAGAGTGAATGGATTAAATTATAGGTTGTTCTTATTTGCTTGCTTGTTGGTGTTCGAGAGAAACCAACTTGATTCAGGGTAAATTGTTCAAGAGAAAGTTTATCCCCACTAAAGTCTAGCTTATTTATTGATTTGCTGCTATTTACTAATAGTTGCAATTACCCATTTGTCTATATTAGCCTATAATCGAATTAGATCCAAGAACCCGTCTCATTATTGTTTATTTCTTGTTATTTGTTGTTGTTGTAGCTGATATTTAAAACCAAAACCCCTGTTATTTGACATTCGTGTCACCCCTTAATTTGAATTATGTTTTCCTTCGATAATGTCTATTCCTCTGGTTGACTTGAACATATTCATACTTTGCTATTGAATCTTAAACACGTACCACTCCTTGTGAGATTCGGCCCCAACTCATTTAGTTGGGTTATTATATTGAGTAGCGATCGTTGACACTTCGAATTGGATGAAGTGTCTTTGAAACGTTAATCACGGACTCATCAATGAGTAAGGTTGCTTGATAAGTACTCCTTTCTTATTATGATATTGATTCATGTGCATGGATTATTCTTATGGTTTGTATTGACTAACCATAGTGTTTATGTTGTTTATGCTAGTCATCATATTTAGTACTTGATTATACTAACGCACACTTCTGCCTACATTCCTATCAAATATAAGGTCTGGCGATTCTCGTGTCTAGCATCAAAGTATCTCAAGGAAGTGAAGATTGGTGAGTCCTCACTGGATTTGGGGATGTGATCACCACTTTCTTTTATGTCTTGGACTATTGTATGGGTTATGTCCCAAGATTTTATTCATTATGTTTAGATGGTTTGAGACAATGTATGTAACACCTTGGAAATCAGACTTAGAAATTGCAGCAGAAAAGCACCAGAAAATAGTAAACCACGACAGAGTTCACGGGCCATGAAAGGAACCATGATCTATCGAACTGCCCGTGGTTCAAACCCTCAGCAGTAGTCGACCACGGAGCCTTTCACGAACCATGGACCACCTCTCGAGCCTTGGGAAGGCTGGTGGATGATGAGACAGAACATCACCAGGACCAGACGTCAGACCACAGAGACATTCATGGTCAACGGTCTTGATGACGGGCTGAAGTGGCATCCATGGATCTAAGCCACCAGACCCCAGCCCAAGTGAAGAACCACAGGGGACTTCATAGTCTGTGGTCCTTCACATAGGCTGTGGTAGGGCTCGTGGACTTAACCCCCAGAAACCAATGCATATCGCCGAAAGATACAGAACACAAACTCCATATGTAGTGATTTTAAGGGAGATAAAAGGTGACTTAGGCGAACCGCCGAACTACTTAACGAGCTCGACCCAACTTGCCGAGTAGTCCAATGTGCCAATTTTTCTCCCTGTACCCCAAAATCAAGCCTGCAACCCACAGAAACAAAATTGAACACCAAACACATGATATTAACACCAGACCCATATGACCCATGCCCTCGGGGTACTCAGACTTCCCCCTATTTGGCCAAAATTGGCCAATTGACGTCTTTTACCTCTAAGAATGACGTCAACCGCTCTATAATCGGGCAAATTTCAAAAATTAGCACAACTCTGGGTTACTCAGACTTCACCCTGCTAGACCCACAACATTCACAACACAACCCAAAAATTTAATTAGTCAAAGACATGGGAATTAACTATTTTACGCCCAATTAGTTACGAATTCATTTAAGGACAGGCAAACCAGCAATCACACGATGATCCAAGAAATATTAAACATATATATCAACAACAAATTAACGATTGTATTTGATTTCAACCATTATTTAAGTCGGGGTTCAGAAAACCGACCTTTAATCCCAAAAGTTAAAAAGCTAGGAGGCCATGTAATTCTGAAATTCCTCCCCGAGCAAATATCCCAAATGAAACAAGAGCAAAAGTACGATAATACGATAGTGCAAAAAAAATCTAATATCATTGAAAGAGTACGAAAGTTGAAAAAGTAAGAAAGTAAATATATTTTTGAATTTAAAACCGTTTGGCCTTTTAAAACTCTATAGTTCGCGTGCCAGTCGGCGAAGTAAGTTGGGCTCGTTGACGCACTCGGTGATGTGCCGAGTGGTAGTTCAGCCCACCGAGTTATACAGACCCTCTGGCAAGCAAGGGTGTTCATATGGTGCTTCAAGTCGGGTTCGCCGACCTGCTTAATGAGTCTCCGATTGGACTTTTGGCTCGCCTAGTAGCCATTTTCCCAAAACATCAACTTTTCAACCAGCACATTCAACACCAATTATTTAAACAACATAAATAAAAGCATTAAACCTTGGATTGCCTCCCATGAAGGGCCTTATTTAACTTCGTGGTACGACGTGGATATACTTTCAAGGTTCATTTTTTGGGTTGTCCAAGGTACACATGGTAGACCCCCTTTTGTCTGTCGGTTCTAATGAGATGAAATTTGACCAAGTTACGTTTCCAATTGCTTGATAGACAGTGAATGTGAAGTAACCTTATTGAGAATGCGTGAAATCATGTCTTCAGTACGGAAGTTCTCCGGGTCAGCCTTTTGGTATTTTGGCTTTTGACGCTCATGGGGTGGTACATATCTATCCTTGTCACCATCGCTTTCCTTCCAAGTAGCATTATGGTCACGTCATTATCTGTCACGGTCTCTCAATCCATAATCTCTATTACAACCCGAATTTCCACCCGGCCTTGGATAGTTTGGACGAAAACCTTATCCCTTATTTGCAAGGAAGTTCACTTCTTCATTATACAGTGCCTTAAAGTGTGCTTCATCGGGGTTTCCTCAACCAATACCTACAACATTCCCACTCTTCAACCAACTACCCATCACATGCCTTTTTCGATAATATATCCTGCTGGGTTATTTGACGTTTCTAGCACATCTCATTTAATTCTAGGTGGTCAACGATCGAAAATCAGTATAAAACCCAACTAAGTGAGTTAGGGTCGAATCCCACAGGGAGCGGTACGTGTTTCCGATTCAATTGGGAAGTATAAATGTGGTCAAGTCAGTCATAGGAATAAAAATTATCGAATGAAGACATTATTCAAATCAGGGAATGACACAAATGTCAAATGGAGGTTTTGGTTTTGATTATCAACTACAAACAGTAGTTACAAACAATATAAATTAACAATAATAAGACGGGTTCTTGGGATGTGATCGATTATAGGTTAATATAGACATATGGGTAATTGTAACTATTAGTAAATAGCTAGATATTAGTGAGTAGGCTAGGCTATAGTGGAGGTAAAATTTCTCTCGAACAATTTACCCTGAATCAGGTTGATTTCTATGGAACATCAACAAGCATGTAAATTAAGAACAGCCACACCTTAATCCATTTACTCTCTCTCTCGCTAAATATGTGGGAAAGGGTTTAGGATTAACTCTCTCGAGCTGAAGCCAGATCAACCCAATACACATAAACCATCAATCAATAATTTCAGTTCTAAAACCTCTCTCTAGAGCAAGCAAAGAACACAAACATAGAACTGCATTTGCAACTATAATTCTTAAATTAAACCATAATTAATGATTAAACACATTTTTAAATAGCATTTAAACTAACAATTAGCAATACCATAAGTTAAATCATCCCATAATCACATAATCACACCCCAAAAATTCTAGTTTTATCTAGACATAATAGAAAGGCAACAACCATTACCAAATTGATAATCCATCAACAGGGTAACGATTATTTCTACTTAACAATGCTCCAATTTGAAGATTCTTAAAGACCCACTTCCAATTTCTCAAAAGTGAATTTCTTCAATACTTTAAAGCCTAGGAAAAACTAGAGAAAACTATCTCCAGATGCTCAAAACTTTTTAATATATTGTTAAAAAGAGTATTAGATAAAAAACTAAATGTTCAAAAACGTATTTATAGTCACCAAAAATATTTTGCGAAAAGTCAATTTGCGAAGTAAGTCCGGCTCCCGAACCACTCGGCGACACGCCGAGTGCCCTTGGCCATCTTCAGACTCGCCCATCTTCATTTCTTCAGCCTGTTTTGTTCCTTTTTGCCTGTTAGTTTCCTTGCTTTGTTTCTCAATCCATATTCCTGAAAATAATGTATATATAGTCACCAAAAATATTCTGCAAAGAGTCAATTGGCGAAGTAAGTCGGGCTCCCCAAACCATTTGGTGACACGCCGAGTGGTCTTGGCCATCTTCAGACTCGCCCATCTTTATTTCTTCAGCCTGTTTTCTTCATTTTTACCTGTTAGTTTCCTTGCTTTATTTCTCAACCCATATTCCTGAAAATCAAGTATTTAACATCATTTATTGGGACAAAATAAGCATTTGAGGACATTAAATCTATATAAACAAAAGACCTAAATTAGTCCAAATCTCGGACTCATCAACACCCCTAACTTAAACTTTTGTTTGTCTCAAGTAAAACTCAAGTTCAACAGCTCAAAAGGGATGTCTCAAACAGTGCTACATAAGACTCAATAATGAATGCACACAACAAGACTTAACTTACTCATGCAAGGATCAATTGTGCACTCAAAGATTCAAGTTGTGACTTACCATTATCAAAGATTCTCAAGTGCACAATAATTGCTTCAAATGCAAGTTCAAGCTTAACAAAGGTTCTCAAATTCCCTCATAACAAAGATGATTCCATGTTCACGCACAATTCTTCAACAATTTATAGCTCCGGAATCACATCTAACTCTCACACTCACAAAGATGAACACATGCATGAGTTTAACCATAGGTTCTCCCTTATTTTCCTATCAACATTCGTTTTAGCTCACTCAAGATCAAAAAAGTCTTTTCAATGCTTGTAACATGGTTGAGTATAAATGTATGGTCATTTAGGCTCAGTGGCTTCTACCCTAATGAAATGTGGTATGAACATCACTTTTCTTCAGCATTTTTACTCATGCTCAATATTTACCCCATTATTCAACTTCAAATAAGTTTCCGAACACCCCATTTCTTTTGCAACTTTCAAAACTTTATTTCTCAACTTTTTCATTCATTTTATTTTCCTTTCGTTCTTTTCTTTCTCTTTTTTTATATGGATGGGTTCTATATTTTTCAAGACCATTGGCTCACAGGGGTTTTTTCACACTTCTTCATTTACCTTCTCTTTGCACCACACCCCCAACTTAGGCTTTTGGCCTAAGTTGGCTATTCAAACAAACCACACTGCATGAGGATTAAGGGTGAATGGATAAAGAGGGGTCACAATTGCTCATGTTTGTTCCAAGAAAAGGATAAAGCTCAAAGGGGTTTAAACAAGGTACACACATCTCACAAGGTTGGCCACAAAAGAGGTATGTTGTCAAATTGTTTCTCTCTTCAAAATTATCGTCTAAGATCATTTCAAGTGCTGGCATCTCTTAGTCAACCAGACCAACATGGAAAGCTCTAGGTGTCATCACACAAGGTTCAAGGTAAGCTCATCACACAAGGCATTGGCACCAATAGCAAACATGACTCCACACTTTCGCTAGTGTGCAATGTTCATCACAAGAGACTCATTCAATAATTGGCTAGTCACAATGAGATGCAAAAAATCCACATATTGTCTATGAAACTTCATTTGGCCTCATCGTAGCCACACATTCATTTTTCTTTGATTAAGAGAACTATTCAAGTCATCGATATTGATCATAACTGATACTCAAATTTGCACAAGAACTCCCACATTCAAACTCAACTAGAGTGGCAAAATTTTTCGAAAGGGTCAAAAACCATTTTCATTCATAATAAGGGGCCATAAGCTCAAACATCCACAAGATAGAAACTAAAAACATAGTTTAAACACAAAAGACCAATATATATATATACAAAATATAGTCACGAGATGTAGGTATGGAAATACCTCACCCCACAACAAACAAAAAAGGCAGTTGTCCTCAAATGCAACAAAATAATCAAAAGTCAATAAAAATGACTGAGAGGGAGGTAAAGAAATGTCTTGTCTACATAGTCACCCCATCTGTAAGGGCATCAGTGCCCGTTGCAGCATCAACACTCTCTCCATTGGAGCCTGTCATAGGTGAATCTGCTAATGAAATCTGGATGGTTGAATCCATTATAGCCTCATCAATCTCTGTAAGTCCCTCATATGTTGTCACATCTTGGAGACCGAGTTGTTCCTCACCCCTCTCTACCTCAGACTCAGCATCAGCCACCTTCTCAGCTCGAACCTCATATCCAGTGGTAGCCGGAGGCACATCCGCATCAGCTGGAATGTCAGGGATCTCCACATTACCAAAAATCATCGACATATCCGTGGACTTCAGTTGGTCCACGCCATCACCTCATCAGTGGCCCCCTGACCTCGCTCACACACCGCCATCCTTGCCGCAAGGGCATCAATAGACACCTAAGAGGTGTCACAACAATAGTGAGGGCCCTCTCAATCATCCCAGGGACTGTGGCCTCAAGACTAGAGGCACACCTATCAGCAGAATGGGCTAGATGCCCCATCCGTAGTATCGCAGCCTAGGTGAGTGGAGGTCAGGAAATAGCAACAATACTAGCACCAGACCTGGGGGCAAGGGAGAGGTAAAGGAACTCGGAGTCATGGAAGGGGCAACACTAGATATACCTGACGGCCCAAGGCCCGAAGTAGGCACTACTACCTCTGCAGGTAAAATCTCAATATTCACTGCTGGGGAAGAATACACCAGGGCTGCCTTCATCTTCTCAGCTTCATCTTTTAGATACTCAGCCTCAATCCGACGGATTTTGGTACAGGAGGGGGGAACTACTTCTATATCCTTCTTCTCATCATGGGGCACTCGGGATCATCTACACAATTCAGTGATCAACATCGGTAACAGAAGTGAAGTCTGACGCTGCCTAGCCCTCATGGCCATTTCTTGGCCAATGATCATACCTAAGTTTAAATTTCTCCCATCAATTATGCAACCTAGACATACTGCCTTTGTGTGGCGGAGGATGGACTCATTCTGGGATGGCATGATAGAACTTTTGATGAAGCCAAACCAGTACCTCACTGCTACATTGAGGTCTTTCTTTTCTATGGGTGCTCCAGCCTCGATCCACCTAGAAGTAGCGTCAGATAACAGAGGGGCCAACCATTTTTTCATAGTCTCCAATGATTTTGTCTTGATCATGTATTGAAAGTCATATGAAATATTCTATGTACACTCCAGAACTACATTAATATCATCACTATCACACTTCACTTTCTTACCCCCGACAACCACATAATCGACCGATTTGAATGTTGTAGCCTTCCTCTTTCCTTGGGGAAGCTAGAGCTTTATATGTGGTGTAAAACTCTTAGACCCAATTAGGAATGTAAGGGCTACATGGTTTGGTAAATATCTAGAACTTGTGGGATTTTAATGTGCTCCAAATTTATTGGTATCTGTCCACCACATCGTGTGTGGACAATCATTTCTCCACAATGATGGTCCTTCGTCCCTTAGCCTTTAATCTATTCATAGACCGGGGAGGAGGACCCTGTGCAGGTGGTGCTGGGACCACAGCCTAGTTTAGGACAGGAGGAGAGGTATGGGTCTCACGAATCCTGATCGTAGACGAATCATGCATCTTTTTGGAATGCAGCTTAGCTCTCTGGGCCAATAGTTGTTGTTGATCTTCCTGCTCAGAAATGTCAGCCTGAGGGTCCTAGTGCTCACCCTCACTCTCAAAAGTGGTGAGGTGAGTGGCGTACACTCCCTCACTGTTAGAACTGACCTCTAGTGACTCAGGAGCAGGATGTTTTGTGGCCTTTGCTTTGGATGTATCTACATCGTCATTGATAATGATTCCATTTGCCCTCTTGTGAGGTGTCATGTCTCGTCTTGCTACTCTTGGTCTAGAAATATCTGCAAAACACACCAAAAAAAGTTAGAATTAATCCAAGAAGGGTGCAGAAAACAGGTGTAGACAGACCTGCCAAATCGCTTTGGCGAGCCAGATCGGGCTCGCCGAAAGGATTGGCCTGAAATGTTCCCAGAAAAATGGCATGTCGGCGAGCTCAGAATAGCCCGCCGAAAGTTACAGTATGTTTTAGGGGTTAGGGGAGTAGAAAAGGTGATCAAGGGAGACCTTCGGCGAGTTCAGGCTTCTCACTGAAAGTTACAGAACTACACTCAATCAAAACATGAAATTAAAGGCAATCCAGGGGACTTTGGCGAACCCCCGAGTGGTTCGGCGCGCTCGACCCAGCTCGTCAAACTACCCAACGTGCCAATTCTTTACCCCATTTCCCAAAATCAAGCCCGCAGCCCCCAAAAACAAAATCAAACAACATATTCAATCAATTAAGCCAAGACCCATATGACCTATGGCACCGGGGTAATCAGACGTCCCCCGGTTTGGCCAAAATTGGCCATTTGACAACTTTAGTCCTTAAGAATGACGTTACACACTCCATCATTGGGCAAAGCACGCTATTTAGCACAATTTGGGTTACTCTGACTTCACATGACTAGAAGAAACAACAAAATACCGCAACCCAACAATTTAAGATCACTTTTAAAGCACGAAACTCGGTAAATTAACAATTTACACATTTTAGACACGATTTCAAAACTAAAATAGGCAAGCAAGCATACAATTACGATTTCAGAGATGCCCAACACACATCAATACAATTTAAACAATTTTCATTCAAATTCAACCGCTATTTAAGAGTTTGGGGGTTCAAAAAACCAACCTTTAAGCCATTATACAAAGTTGTAAAGCTAGAAAGTAATGAAATCCAACTGCGAGCACGAGATTAAGGGCAAAAAGTAATACAAATGCAAAAATATAGAAACTATATAGTGTGGGTGTAATTGTATGAGGCTAAAAGTGAGGTAATGTGAAAGAGTTTGAAATTTTGAACGTTTGGCCATTTAAAACCATTTAGTGCGCAGTCCTTCGGCGATTGGGTTGGGCACTACAACAATAGTGTCTTAAATGTCAACCACAACTCATAGATTGTCTCACCCTCCAAGTGCTTGAAATTTAGGATGTTATCCCTAAGAATCATCATATTTGAAGGAGGGTGGTCCACTTGGTTACTGTTGCTACCATATACAGTCATTTCTTCTGTTTTAACAAGCAACACAAAACCAAAACAAAAAGTAAGTGGATTCAACTATGACTAACAAGAAAACAATTCAACTTCACCAAAAGAAATTCAAACAACACCACTCATCGGCAACGATGCCATTTTTATTTGACGTTTCAAGCATACCTCATCCAATTCTAGGTGTTCAACGATCGTAAATTAGTACAAACCTCAACTAAGTGAGTTGGGGTCGAATCCCACAGGGAGCGGTACGTATTTTAGATTCAATTGGGAAGTGTAAATGTGGTCAAATCAGTCATAGGAATAAAAATTATCGAATAAAAACATTATTCAAATAAGGGGGTGACACAAATGTGAAATTGGGGGTTTTGGTTTTCTTTATCAACTACAAACAACAGTTACGAACAATAAGAATTAGAGATAATGAGACGGTTTCTTGGGATGTGATCGATTATAGGATAATATAGACATATGGGTAATTGCAACTATTAGTAAATAGCTAGATATTAGTGAGTAGGCTAGGCTACAGTGGAGGTAAATGTTTTCTTTAACAATTTACCCCGAATCAGGTTGATTTCTCTTGAACATCAATAAGCATTAAAATTAAGAACAACCCACACATTAATCCATTTACACTCTCGAGCTACATGTGTGGGAAAGGGTTTAGGATTCACTCTCCCATGCTGAAGCCAGATGAACCAAATACCCACAAACCATCAATCAATAATTTTAGTTCTAAAACCACTCTCTCGAGCAAACTAAGAACACATACATAGAACTGCATTTGCAACTACAATTCTTAAATTAATCCACAATTAATGATTAAACTAACTTTTAAATAGCATTTAAACTAACAATTAGCAATACCCATAAGCTAAATCAGACCATAATCATATAATCACACTACAAGAATTGGGGTTTTAGCTAGACATCATAGAAAGGTAAAAACCGTTACCAAATTGATTATCCATCAACTGTGTAAGGGTGATTTCGACTTTACACTGCTCCAATTTGAAGATTCTCAAAGACTCATTTCCAATTTCTCGAAAGTGAATTTCTTCAGTCCTTCAAAGCTAAGGAAAAACTAGTGAAAAATGTCTCCAAATGCTCAAAACTTTTTAGTAGATTTTTCAAAAGAGTATTAGATAAAAACCTAAATGTTCAAAAACGTATTTATAGTCGCCAAAAATACGCTGTGAAGGGACAATTAGCGAAGTAAGCTGAGCTCGCAGAACCACTCGGAGAGCCTCCCTTTGGTCTTTTCCCTCGCCCTTTTTCCTTTGTACTCAGCATCTTCAAGGTTTGTAACTTTGGGCGATCTATCTTGGCTTCGCGGAATCACCCGACGATCCACCGATTGTTCATTTTCACCACCAACTTGGTTTTCATGTGTGATAAGACACTCGGCGACACACCGAGTTCTCTTGGCAATCTTTAGGCTCACCCATCTTCATTTCTTCAGCATGTTTTGGTCCTTTTTGCCTATTAGTGTTTGTGCTTTGTTTCTCAATCCATATTCCTGAAAATCAAGGATTTAACATCAGTTATTGGCACAAAATAAGCATTTGAGGATACTAAATATATATAAAATAACCCTAAATGAGTCTAAATATTGGACTCATCACTGGGTTATCATTTTGGCCATATTTTGGTCTCTCTCTTGATCCTTCTCGATCTGCACTTTTGTCAACCTAAAGGTGAGAGAAGACAATTTGTCCTCACGACTGTACCATGCTTTGTTAATCTTGGTCATGCCATCAAGGAGTTGAAATTCTACCTTATAAGGTTGTTGCATTATACTCCCAGGAACAAGTTGATCAGCAACACCCTTATTCACCGAGTAAAGACTACTATAAAAGTATTGTAACAAAACATTTTTTCAAAGTTCATGAGTCGGACCTTGAAGTACCAACTTTTGAAATCTCAGCCACGTCTCATGGATTGTGTCACCTTCCAAGCATTTAGTAGCTTCAGGTAATAGTTTCTCTCCAGTCTCTCAGTTTAATCTTGCATATAAAAAATTAGTCTTAGTATCATGTTCCTTCGGTTGACTTGCATTTTCAGCATATTTGCATGTTCTTGGAACTCAGTTCAGTCAGAAATCAGTTTCTAATATTAAGTGCTAAGGATTTTAGCTCCTTCCCTCCATACTCAGCTAGTTTAGGCTTCATTCGAGGACGAATGTTACCAATGGGGAGGTATTGTAACACCTCTGAAATCCTTCACATGGGCGGTAGGGCTCATGGACATAACCCCAGAAACCAGTAGCCATTGGACCGAAGACCACGACCCCCTTGACGGTTCATGGCACCTTTGACGGTCCGTCATAAGGCCCATGTCAGCCTCACCATATTTTAAGTCGAGGGTCATTTGGTCTTTACCCTTATGCGATGGACACCTAAACTATGTTGTTTAACCTTTAAACTACGTAATTTTGATAAGCTTAAGCCTAGTAACTTAATTAGAACCAACCCTAATCAATCATTCACCAAAAATTCATCGAACTTAGAACAAAAGAGGAGAAAAGAGGTGAGCCAAACTCTTCCAAGAACGAAGAAAGTTCTCTTTAGTTCTAGCCCTGAAATGAAAGGATTTCTTCATGAAATTCATCCAAGTAAGTGGGATTTAACTAGTGGTTCCTTTCATCCACTAGGTCCATAGAATTCAGTAAAATTTCTTGGTTCCTTATCTTGTCTAGAACTAGGGTTTCTAGAACTTTAGATAAATTGTTATGACTTAATTGTTATGGTATTCTAAATCATATTATCATGTTTTCATGACATTGTGCTTAGTTCCTTGCATGAAACTCAGAACCCTAGTTGTGTAGATTCGTTTCGTTCATGAATTACACTAGCTAGGTCAGTTTAAACAGATATACATTCCTCAGATTTTGAATGTTTTATTGTTAGTTATAAATGTTGCATTATCAGTTAGCATTTCAGAATATTGAGCTATCCAGTATAATTCATTTATATTGTATTGTTAACATTTCTAGTTGGGAGTAGGCTTAGATCGAGTGGACAAGGGTTCAGCTTACTCGTATAGTCCTAGAACTACATGCCCCATAGGTTTATAAGTCCCCTCTGTGGGCATAATATTTAGTAATCATGCCAGTCATGCTTTTATACCCTTGGCAAGGTATATTGGGTCCTCTCGATGAGGCGTATACATCGTACTCCATGTTTAGCTCACGTGGTTTTATGTCGATTATTAGTAGCTCCCACAGTCAAACTTTAATGCATTGGACTAGGTTTTCAGTTATACTTCAGTATTTAGGTTTAGCATGTTATGTACTTGGTCATTACATTCAGTTCAGTTCATCTCAATATGTTTTCAATGTTTTTTCCAGCATGTCCAGATTATATTTTTGGTTAGTATGTTTGTTCAGCTTTATCCAATCCTGCATGCTTAGTACATTCCAAGTACTGACACATACTCTGTGTTACATCCTTTCATGATGTAGGTTCAGGTACTCAACATCCAGATTACGGGTAGATCGGCTTTCAATCAACATTCAGTAGCTTTAGTGGTGAGTCCTCATACTGCGAAGACAACATACATGTGTTTTCAGATTTGGTCATTTACATTCAGTTTTAGTTTTGCTAGCGTTACCTGGGGGTATGTCCTAACAAGTTTAGTCAGTAGAGGCTTCTTTTAAAAGATAGTTTAGTTTTAGCTTTATAATTGAGTTTACTCTTTCATTTGTATTGAACTCATGAGTATCTTTATTTTTTCATAACAGCTTTGGGTATTCCCCATTATTAAGTTTTTATCATGATTTAGCTTCTGCATCAGTTTAATTGTTATAGAATATTCAGTCAGCTTATGATATGCCAACTCAGGGTTAGCTTGGGGTCACTCGTGATCCTAGGTCCCGTGTATACATCAAAGGGGTAGCCTTGGGGCGTGACAATGGTATTAGATTTCCACTTCATTTTATAAAGACTTTGAATATATTGAAAAGATTTAAATTTCCACTCATTTTTACTACTTTATGTTATGATATACTAGGTGGCTTGTATGAGGCCTCTCGGGGTCTTATACACCTTGTTACATCTAGGGGTTACCCTGGGGTCGTGACAAACTTGGAAATCAGAGAACAATGTTTAAATAGTCCTAGGATATCTCAAACCACGTCAGGTAGAGTCTTGTTCATGAGTGTGAAGCGCGCCATATTTATGAATAAGAGGCAACTAGATGTTTAGGAAACTTCACTTCTTTATTTCTACTAGTTTTTTGACACGTGCGTTGCACGTGATTACCAATTTCAAAAATATATGCTATAGTAAATAGTATTGCTTATTAAGTGAAGATTTGAATAATAAGTTAGGAAAATAAAGAAGACTTTTGAAAAAATTTATGAGTTAAATGCAATTATGTATACATTTATTTCAATTTGATGAAGATCAATCATGTAATTAATCTTAGCTATCTAATATTACCTTATAGATAATATTTGTTTTGTATTTTTCTTATCATGTAACCAGATGTGCTTTGCATGTGTATTCTATGGTAAGTTGTTTAGATGTCATATGAACATGTGAAGAGAACAACTACATTTTATATATTTACATATTTTCACATTTTTTGTGAGTATTTTTTTTTTTTTAAATGAACTTGGAACATTTTAAAATAATATATTTTGAAGTTAGAAGATCTCACTAACTTGATAATACATTTGTGACATATATAATACTTTAATTTAAATACAAATACCTACCCAAATATAAATATATATTTGCATTAATGAAAATATTTATCTCATAAAATTAGGTATTAAATGAATAATAAAAATTAAGCTAATAGAAACTTCAACAGACATTATTACAAGTCATATGAACTTTTCTTCGTCTAAAATACTGAAATATTAAGAAATAGTAAATAAGTAAAACAAAGGGGCAATGTTTATATAGTACTAACTATTTTGAAGAAAATTTCCTGAAAGTCTAAATCACATAAATAGCATAGATAAATATACTCATTCTTTTGTCTTCAGCATAAAAAACAAATCGTGACAATTCTCTAAATCTCGGAAAAAGATATTCAGAAGCATTTATCTAAATCACAATAGAAATTGTTAACAAAATCAAATGAATTTAGACTACATCATGTTAACTTCATATATTGGAACATTACATACTAATATATATATTAAGCAAAACAATAATTAATCTATCATCAAAATTATATTATTTTCCTCAAGTACTCGAGGTTATGGAATATACCCTCTTAGGATAGAACGACTTACTTCATCACAATAGTGGTACCTCATATTCTGCTAAACTTCGAACTCACTCAACGACAATAAATCACATAAAAAATATTAAAATGCATGAAGAAGAAGAGTAGAAGTTTAGTAAATATTGTGGTTGAAAAATGAGTGGAAGTCCCTCTATTTATAATCAACAAAGGATAGTATGAAAAAATATATTTTGTGTCTTATCTGAAAAATCATGACCTTTCCTAGAAGTCACAACACTTTGGAAAAGTCACAACTTATTGAAAAAGTCACAACTCTTTGGAAAAGTCACAACTTATTGAAAAAGTCACAACTCTTTGGAAAAGTCACAACTTATTGAAAAAGTCACAACTCTTTGAAAAAGTCACAACTTATTGAAAAAGTCACAACTAATTGAGTGTCACGACCCGGGAGCACCCCCAAGTCGTAACAAGGCGTACTCGACCCCGAGGGGTCTTATACAAGCCACATAGTCATTCATTGCATTCAATAATGATAATAGTGCAGAATGAAAAACTTATTTACATCCACACATTCAAACTTCATTATAACAACTTTAAAAACACACAGCGGAAGTCTAAGTCTCACATGGCCATCTTAGACACAAAACATAAGTAGGGACACAACCCTTTACAATTGAAACAAAACTAAAAGTGTCTATTACATGAACAAAAGAACTTAAAAGTCTTATCCTCGAATCCATGAGGACATACCAAGTCTTGGAGGAAAGCAATCCAACACTTCAAACTAGCTAGGAGGGATCACTTGCCGGAACCTACACT
>JAJOOR010033101.1:0-24125 GCA_036250505.1 Solanum acaule | reverse complement strand
AAAAAAATAAAATAAGAATAAGAAACTCAAATAATTATAATAAAAGAAGTCAAAAAATAAGTTATGTATGAAAAAGATTAAAATATACCTTGAATTTTGCTAGAAGAATCATATATACCCCTAAATAATTTTTAAGAAAATTAAAAGTCAAATATAAATTTAAAAACTAGCTTTTTCACTTCCGTTAAATGAAGGGTATATGTGAGCTCATTTTGTAACGGTAGGGGTATATGTGAGCCGTTTGTATAACGGTAAGGGTATATATGAGCCACTTTCATAACGAGGGGCATATCAGCTCCAAATGACAAAGTTGAGGGGTATATCAGGCCCTTTTCCCTTTTTCCTAAAGCAAGTATACATAAAGTAATTTTTTACTCTCTTTATTTCATATTAATTGAATTTTTGAGGCATTTTTTATTTTTCAAATTAACTTAATTGTTCAGTTTTTAAGACTACTTTTAGAGTGTTCTTCCAATTTTACCCTTCCTTTGGATTTTCACTGTGATGACTTCAATAAATTTGACAATAATTATCAAGGGTAAAAATGGAAAACTATGTTCAAAATATGTCTTGATCTATTTTTCTTAAAGGGTGTGAAACACCTCAAAAATTCAATTAATATGAAATGGAGGGAGTATTATAGGAGTGGAATATGGTAGCAAGTGGGGTTCAAGGTGATTGGGTGGGATGGTTAAGGGGTGAGGATTGGAGGCATTGGAGACAGGTAACCACTTTGTATCCATCATCTCTTTGAAGAAGTTGAAAGGCTAGAAATGATGCATTTAATTAAAATTCGTGACTCTCAGTCAACTATATATCTTCTTTTCACCTGAAAATTTTGGATGGGGGGAGTAAATTCTTCTCACTTTTTTTATGCGAACTGAATACGGTTCTAAGACGAGGGAAGCACTTAAAAGCCTATTTATTCATTACTTGAATTTCAAGATAGTCGGATAGCAACTATCTTCTTCTACTCCTCATGGATTCTCTGTATTCTCTTTCACCGTTGAACTTGACATGTTAGTAATTGAACTTGTTTTCCCTATTTCATAAGAGAAGACAATTTTCTTATTCTCAAAAGACTTGCTTTTTTACAAAATATATTTTCAAAACATTTTGACTGATCAAACATGAAAAAAATTGTATTCCTCCCACCAAATGATGTAAATTATTTGACATCCCTCTCTAATTATATCATTGTTTTGTTTCCTATAGTTGTTAATATATTGAACCTTTTTTTTATGAATGATTGTTTATAAAAAAAATTTAAAAGTTAACTGTTTAGTCTTTTAATCATTAAATATTGATTAAACTTAAAAACATTATATGACTATAAGATTATCGTTACATTAATTACAAGAAATAAACATAAAGTGTTATAAATAGTTTTTTTTCATATAAATTATGTTCTAGCACACCATGGGTTCGTCCATTTATTCAATTATTGTTCCAATATATACTACTATTAACTTCTGGGAAACTTTATCCACATTTCTAATACCAAATCTCTCTGTTTTGACTTTTTGTTTTGTAGATTCACTTTACTTAATCTTTTGTAATTTATATTTCTTTTCTATGCTTTGTGAGTTGTCTTGTGACGGTGAATAAAATAAGGCATGGTCTGAATATATATTTCCTTTTGAAGATGCTAAAATTCTGGAGGGTCATTTAGGGGTGACACTCTCAATATGATTTTTTTCATATTCCGAACTTAAATTTAAAATCTCTAATTAAAGGTGGAAAATTTTTACCAGTACTATTCCACAACATGTTAGTGGCTATTAATTGATACATATAAATATAAGCAATATCATATTTGTTAAATTGTTCAATCCTGGTGTTTTTGTTAATTTCACTCCCATAGAGATATGGGGAAAATTGTAATAATCGCTTCCAACAAGACAGAAAAGGACAATTTTGGTTCCCACCCACTCACCTTTGCGGGTTATTTGATACGCAGATTAAATTATTCTAGTATTATAATTTCAACTAATTTATCTTATGTAAAAGATAAGATGAAGTAATTCTAAATTGAATGAGATAAAATGAGATATTTTATGATTAAGCTTGAAATAAAGTTTATATTGCATTTGATTGATGAGATAAATTGATCATGCGATAAACTATAATATACCATTAATCAAATACAATACAATTTTTCTTTGAGACTTAATTCTAAAAATTATCACTTTTATCTCACGTAACAAATGGCCCCTTATAGTGCCCTGCCTAAACCTGCCAGCCCCAACTAATTATTTGGTATAGTTCTTTGTTATCGTTTTGAGTTCATACTTTTACATATATTAGTTTTTTTTGCATGTGTATGGCAAGTCATGTTATATATTATTTTATAAAATAATATACATATTATCAACTTAAAAAATTAAATAAAGCGCAAATTTCTTTAAATGATTATGGTAATTAATTGTTGGGATAAAATGATGGAATACTAGTTTAACCTATGAAGATATGTATATACTTTTTTACTTATTTCGATTTTAATTAGATAGAAACGTGTTAAAGTGTATCACATCCAATACTATCCTATAGATATAGGATAGTTAATCATGCATGAACATTTAGAATAATATGAAGATAAATTCACATTCGTATTATATATGCTTTCCTGTTCTCCTATAACAACGTTGTTTAATATGATTGTTGCACTCTATTAAGAAAATTACTTAGAAAGATCCATTGTGTAAACTGATGGTCTATAGATATACTTGGGTTACCTTTTGAAAGCATGCTTGACTTAAGTATTCTTGAATTACATCTACATAATTATCACATGCATGATCAATGTATCTTGATATAGTTATTTAACTTCATTTTACTCCTCTAATCGCTTAATATTGAGCATTGCGTATCTCTTGGAGGGGAGAAGTTCCTAGTTCCAACGGAGCATACTATTATTAGATCATGTACATGTCGGTACACTAACAATTGAAATGGGTACCACACACTAGTACACTAACATTTTTGTGTGTAGGGTTCCGTGAGTGGACCGTGTTGATTTATTGTGTTATATCTATAACCTATTGGTCCATGAGTGGCCGAGATGTGTGTTTAAATGTTCGCACAATTCTCATGTAGATCGAGATTGCATGTTAAACAATGTAGAGGATGATTAGGGATCCTTGGAGGTCCGGGTTAAGATTAAAAGGATGATGAATCGGGTGTGGCTTGTTGTAAGGTTGTGGATCATGCGATTTGTGAATGTTAAGTTTGTGCTATGTCATAATTGTGGTCAAAACGATACAATTCCTACTTTACTAAATTGTGTTGCTTGCTTATATTTGTATAAGTGGAGCGTTGCTATAATAAGGCAAAGTCGGCATGCGAGCTTGAAGGGGAGATAGTAAACTGATTAACAAAGTTAGTAGCAATCTTGTTTTTGAGGGAATCTATATGTGATAGAAGTGTTAGGTTACGATTTGATATGTGAGTCAAATGGCCTAGATGTTGGAGTTGGCAGTAAAAGGAAGTGGTGAATCAAGGGTTGGGGTCCTACCTTGACCTTCAAGTTGTATAATTTTTTGATTACTTGCATGATATTGTGTGGTGTATTTGGGTTGACTGATGATGCCTACCAGTACGTGTTGGTTGTACTGATATTACTCTTGTTATGCCACTTAACATAGTCTGGTTGTAGGATTAGTGATGTTTCTTAGTCGAATGCGAAGATGATCCCAATAGCCTTTAATCATCTTTCCTTGTGGTGAGAGTTGTGTCTTATTTCTTTTATAAAGTGTACTCTTAAAAACTCTTGTACTTGTTTAGAGTAGTTCCTTAAGGAGTGTTTAGTGTGTTTCTATACAAAGGGCTCGTTCTAAATCAAGTTAAGAGTATCTCTATGATTAAATAGGATGTTAGATTATATTTTATTAATTTCTGCATTGCCTGTTTTCAAATTGGGAGGTAAGGGTTCTCCTAACTAGGTGTTAGAATAGGTGGTCACACAGTCTAGTAGGTTGGGTATAGACATTTTGATATCAGAACCCAGGTTATCGGTCTCCCGGTAAAAGAGCAAATGTCGAATACAGTCCTATGGAATGGTGAGTTGACATCCACATTTAATCTTCAAGGGGGGCATGAAAATTTTTAGAAAGTCGTCTCACTTTTTCTCATTTCGTGTGGTCTGTCGCTTGTGGTATGGGTTGAGTCCAATTGGTATCTTCAAATTTCAATTGGTATATCAACGAAGTAAACCATATGTTGTTGTCACGGCTGAAGGGACACAAGCAAGGAAAGATTGGAATAAGAAAGGTTCCAATTGTTATTTGACCCTAATAGGCATGTGAATGCGTGTATGGTTAGTTTATGGTCATCTATGGTGCGAATAGAATGTAGTGAACCTGATTTAATTTAGTGATAAAGTGGCATGCCCCAAGTCTACACCCTGGGCGTGTTCGACACTCAAAAATTATTGTTGGTACCCAAGTGAACCCTTGACCTGGCTGACTACTTAGCGGAAGATTAACTCAAGCATACATAAGTTTAAAACTAAAGAACACTTAAAACAATTAACTGAATCTTAAAGTTGCCTAAAGATACTAATGTAAATGATCAAGTTTATCAAAACATCTGAAACAAAAACTGAAAGACTTACTAATTTTGTCTATCTATGAAGCCTATACTATCTAAAGATAGGTGTCGAGACAAAACTCACGACAATCTTAACCAGTACTACTAAAGCAGTAAAAGATTAGAGTCCTCCGAAAAAGAAAGAGGCCTCACCAAAAGCTAACGAGTAGATAATGTGATCTCAACGAAACGCCTATTGATAATCCTGAATACATGTAACTTCATCATAAAATAATGCAATATCAAATGACGTCAGTACATGAAATGTACGATATGTAATAAGGTTATAGGAAATAGATAACTGAAGTGAAAGACTAAAAACAACTCAACTAAGTAAAGCATGAACATTTTTAAGCTTCGCAATAAAAGTGCAACGATAGTATATATATATATATAGAGAGATAGTTTCAATAAAAAATCTTATTGATTAGGGTTCATATGATAATATAAGTGTGAACAACAACTCTAGAATCTAAACACATCAAAATCTCATAGTCTCAATAGTTAAGAAATCATAATTTAGAATAAGAAACACAAATCGAATTCAAAACTCATGAACTTTGGATAGTTTCCTAGATTTATCTCTACTATAAATGAATTTAGATGTAGGGCGTAACGGCGAACTTAGTCCATCACCATAAATAGCCTTACAATCCTAGAAGAACAATGTTCTCGGAGAAACTTTAAAGACGATGACTGAAACCCTAACTTTTTTCTCTTAGATCCTTGCTCTAAGTTTTGAGAGTGTTTATGAGAGCATTAGGTCAAACTAAAATGATAGGTACCTTATTTAGGTATAAAACCGATGGGGGTTAAACTTAGAAGGGGTAAAAAAAACTAAACTAACCCCACTTAAAAACTACTGAATCACTTCTGCGGGTCATACTAGTCAACCGTACCATAGAAGGATTACTGGAACTCTACTTTCTGATCATTAACCATGAGCCACTTCTTATGATCCGTCTAACCAACCACGACCTATCGATACCTCTCATACATCCCAAGTCCAGAAATTTCTTCCATATATCAACCACGATCCAGTTTATACGAATTGTCATTCCTTGTATGATCTATACAAGACACTCGTGGAACTTAAATTATCAAAATTTTCACTATGTCTTGAAGCCACTCACGGGCCTCATCTATGGATCGTACCTCTTTCTACGGTCCGTCATGTTAGTTTGTAGAATCCCATTTGAGGATTAACATTTCTCAACTTTGAGGACTCAACCCACGACTAATTCCTACGACCCGTATAACCTTTTTATGGTCCGTACATATATTCGTGGAATCAACGCACCAACATTTCTTGAAATTCTTCTATGTCCATCTAAGCTATGAACTTTTGAAGTGTTACATAAATCTTGATAATTGATATTGTGTGCATTGTATCGTTGATTCATAAAGAATGGTTCTTTTGAAGTTATACGGACTTTCTTAAAAAAAATGCCACACGGAGTGTGTCACGAGATATATCGCTCTCGAACTTCTTACGGTAAGGCCAATGCACCAGCCAACCAGTATAGTGGCGATTACGTTGTGCTCTAAGCTAAGCTGTTTACCTTGTAGACGGAGGACATATAGAAAGTGTGTTGTGCTTGATTCATAAGATTATATAATCAATAGCACCAGTAATGACTGAAAAGGTGTGAAATATACTTGTGTGGAATTTGGTGAGATTGTGGACAAGTAATAAATTATGGTGTAATTTAGGACTAGTTTTTTGATAATGTGGTAATAAGTGCTTAAATATGTGGTGTGGGTATGATACTAGGGTTTATATGTTTGAATTTATTATTGAATATTTGTGATACTCATGTATGAGAATGATCTTGGGATTATCTTAATAATTATAGTTGTGTTTCAAGAGTTGGTATGTATATGGGAATGGAGAAACATTGCATAATTTCAAAATTTCTGGATCGACACTATCGGGGACATTATAGCAGAACTGACACGCTACAATGCTTCTGCTATAGCATGAATTTTTTCACTATAGTGGCGTGTCAGTCGCTATAACGATCAGGGTAAGGCAGAACACGAGCCTTGTTTTCCCCTGTTTTTGCCTTTCATTACCAAAAATTTAACATTTCTATTTCCATCTCATATCAATGCGTAAACAACAAAAATGCATCCAAAAAAATATAACATATATCACTGATGATTACGTAGTTAACACAAGCATCCATATGCTATCAAAAATTAAGGAAAGTAGGAAAAAATGTCTTCATGTCCAAACGACGCAAATCCAAACAAATAGAAATTACATTCTATGAGTGGGGTCCTCTACCCCATCCTCGCTCATAAATAGAAACTCTTGCAGGTCCTGTGGCTGCAACTAGAAAGCTCATGTTTTGGAGTGATGTAGATGAATATGACCTTAATGGTCTTCTACATACGAGCGAGTAAGCGGTCCCGGGAGAAACCCCTCTTTCTATTGACGTCACTTCTATGTCCTGTACAGAAGCAGGTGAGGATAAGGTCCCAGTAGGAGTGGCCTTCATGTACCTCCTGACTGCAGCCAAATCTGCCTCCAAGTGGCTGTTAGATATCGGGGACTGGTACTAGGTAGGAGGAGCTAGAATATCCTCATCATTATTGAAATCACTTACCTTCTTTTTCTTTTGTACTTTGGAAGGTTGTTACTTCACTTATAGGGAGTTGAACAAATAATTAATCTCCACCTTAAAATCGATGTCATCCACATCTACCATTGCTTGTCTATAAAGTGAAGACACTAGGCCAGGAAAAAAAGGAGATTTCTTACTACCTCTATAGAAGTCCCTACACTTAGCTACTATATGCTCCCTCACTTTCAGCTGGATCCCCCGAATAGTGCAAGCCAACACCCGTGCTTGAGGGTAAGTCACATTAGAAAATTTTCTCGATAGATGGATGCTTCGACTAAACAATTATCGGTAATGCCCTCTGTAGTAGGCCAATATACCTCACTCTTGTATTCCTCAACAACAACAGGTGAGTACCATAGTCATGTCATATTTGTATCCCTTAGCTTGCCCTCATAGGCTACATTTGAGACTTATGGCACCCCGTCACCTCATTTATAGTTTAGAAATCCATGGGGACAGCCATTACTTGAATATGGAGGGTGGGGTTCGGGGAATCCCAAAGGATAGTAGAAAAAATGACGTAGAATTCCCTTACCCACCCAACCTATGTGATAGGAGGAGCCTCTACCAAGGGGCCTTAATCGAACTCTTTAAACTGGTTGTAGAAAGCAATGGACTTCTCTGCTACTTCCCTCATTTTAAAGGCCCACTCATGACAAAAGCCCATATTTCAGATATCACAGAACTTCTCCTTACTAGCGTCATCCAATAATCTTTCATAAAGGTAGTTTTGTCCCTAGTTAGCAGCCATTTGATCGATTGAACTTGCAAACACATAAATTGTTCAAATTAAAATCATAAAATCTCCTAATAAGGTCTTTCGAAAGAAAACTCCTACTTTCAATTGGATTATGAGGTTATTACCCGCATCATCCCGCTATATCAGGTTATATCTCCGATAGTGGGATCTCCATAGAGTTATCTGTAAATTAGTTTATATTAAAACTGAGAGAGCATTTTGGGAATTTTAATTTCTCATTCATCAAGTGTAAGGAATGTACAGGTCAAGTTCCTATATATACAATACAATCACTGACTCTAACAACCTACTGACAAGCACGTGACTATAATTAATTAGTAGCTAACTAATTACAGGACTTCACTAACTAACTTCATAAATCAACTAACTATGAGTTAACTAGCCAACTAACTATGAATTAAGATCTCCAATATCCCCCCTCAAGCTAGATGTACTGAAGACATTCAAGACACCTAGCTTGGCAAGCAAAAAATCATGTTGCCTTTGTCAACAAGTTTGCCTGTTGGTCCTTGGTGTTGATGTAGCTTGTTTTGATTAAACCTTGTTGCACCATTTATCAAATAAAATGACCATCAATTTCAATGTGTTTTGTTCGCTCATGGAAGACAGGATTTGCTGCTTTTGTATAGCAGTTTTACTATCACAATGGATGGTGACAGGATCATCAAAAGTCAATCCCAACTCTTTGAATAAATTTGTCACCCAAACAACTTCAGCAGTTAATGTGGCAAGGCTTCAATATTTTGCCTCTACAGAACTCCTGGAGACAGTGTTTTGCTTCTTGGATTTCTAGGAAATTAAGGACTTCCCATACTTCAACAAATACCCAGCCATTGATCTTCTAGTAGAAGGACAAGTTGCCCAGTCTGCATCACAGAACCCACTGAGCTTAACTTGTCTTTCTGAACTCATAAGTAACCCCAGACCTGGTGCTACTTTGATATACTTCACCACTCTCAAAGTTGAATTCCAATGAAACAGTGAAGGTTTTTGCATAAATTGACTCAAACACTGCATGGAAAAAGATATATATGGTCTGGTATTAGTAAGGTAAAGCAGATTGCCAATCAGCCTTGGGTACCTGCTAATATCTGTAAATAGCACATCATTTGAATTGTAGTCTGCATTGGTAAGTTTCATATTACATTCCAAGGGAGTGGATGATGGCTTAGCCCCTGCCAAACGAGCCTCAGATATTAGTTCAAGTGCATATTTCCTTTGGTTCATTACAATGCCCTTGGCTGATCTGCAAAATTCAATAGCTAAACAATATTTCAATTCTCCTAGGTCTTCGATTTTGAAATGATGATGTAGAACCTGCTTGGTTTCTTGTATCAGCATTGAATCATTTACTGTGATTAATAGGCCATCCATATACACAAGTACAATGACTAGTGATGACCCTTTCCTCTTGGTAAATAAGAAATCGTCTAAGTGACTTTGTGTGTATCCAGAATCAACCAGTGCATCAATAAACTTAGTATTCCATTGCATAGAAGCTTGCTTAAGTCCATACAATGACTTAACAAGTCTACAAACTTGATGCCTTTTCTAATGAACAAACCCTTTAGACAGCTCCATATATACTTCCTCAACCAAATCACCTTGCAAGAAAGCATTAAATACATCCATTTGATAAATCATCCACCCTTCAGCTGCTGCAATAGTAATGATTGACCTCACAGTAACCATTTTCACCATTGGTGAAAAAGTCTCTTGATAATCAATTCCTTCTGCCTGACTATACCCCTTAGCTACAATTCTAGCTTTGAATCTATCAACTTCACCATTTGCATTATATTTTATTTTAAAAACCCATTTACAACTTATGGTATGCTTCCCAGGTGGTAATGTCACAACATTCCAAGTCTCATTCTCCTCTAATGCTGTAATTTCTTGTTGCATAAACTCCACCCACCTAGGGTTTGTAACTACCTCCTCATAGGTCCTTGGTTCAGTATCATTAGACATCTTACTCTTGATAAGTAGGGGACAATTTACTGTAGGATACATAATTGGCAAGTGAGTAAGGATGGTCAGAATCAATCACATGTGTCACATATTTCTTCATCCAAATAGGTGGATGAGAAATCTTGGAAGAAGTTCTGGGAAATACTACACTCTCAGTATCTGGATGCAGTGAAGCTTCAGGGACTTTAACTATCCCTTGAGTCTCAACTGGAACTGCTTCCAAATTATCAACATATGTATCACTACCATTCACAGCATCATTGTGAACTGGATCACTACCATTCAAAATATTACCATCTCCAATAGCACTGTCATCATGGTTTGCAACATAATTAGGAGTAAAAATGACTATCTCATTATCACAGGCCTCATAATCAGTAGCCTTAAGTGAGTCATTGACAAAAACTGGCATACTTTTGTCTTGTAACTGAGCAAAGGGAAACACATGCTCCTTGAAAATAACATCTCTGCTAACTATAAGCTTCTTGAGATTCAAATGATACAATAAGTAGACCTTTTGAGTAAATGAATAACCCATCATAACACATTCTTGTCCCCTGGGAGAAAACTTGTCAACTTTCACTAGTGAAGTAGCATATGTTAGACAACCCAATGTTCTCAGATGATCAAGTATTGGTTTGGTTTTGTGAAAAACCTGATGATGCAATCTACCTTGTAAAACTTCAGTGGGCATCTTATTTATAAGATATACAACAGTTGTCATACATTCACCCCAAAATCTAATGGGAATAGATCCCTGAAATTTGAGAGCTCTTGCTACTTCAAGTATGTGTATGTGCTTCCTTTCTATCACTCTATTTTGTTGTGGAGTGTATGGACAACTACTCTCATGAATAATTATTAGGGATACAAACAGTGAACTACAATTTTTATTTAAAAAACTATGTTCCATTATCAGACCTGATCTTTTTTATTTTTTTGCAAACTGATTCTTAACAAGTAAGAAAAAAGATCTGAGTATACCAAGAACATCACTTTTCAATTTCATTAAGAACAACCAACTCATTCTTGAATTATCATCTACAATGGTTAGAAAAAATCTAAAACCATTATGTGTAGCATGCCTGTATGGTCCCCATACATCAACATGGATCAAATCAAAACATCATTTGTCTTAGATGTACTAATAGGAAATAGAAGCCTTGTCTGCTTTGCTAAAGGACAAATTGAACAATTATCACACATTCTTACATCTTATTTATTATCTACTAAGGACAATAGTTTGAGCACCTTAATAGAAGGATGCCGCAATCTATTATGCCATATCATAAAATTTGATACATCTGCCTTTGCCATAATGCCTTTTCATTACTCACTGATGCCATTACTTCAGCCAATTGACTAGGGAAGTAGTGCAAGTCGTCTATCTCTTTACCAATCCCATTCACCTCTCTATTGAAGAGGTCCTGAAATACACAAAACTCAAGGAAAAAATGAATAGAACAATTTAGTTTCCTGGTCAATTGAGATACTGACAATAGGTCATGTTTAAAATTAGGTACCACCAAAACTCTTGCCAAAACTACATAACTCCCTGAATGAGTTACTAAAGTGGTCTGACCATTAGGCAAATACACTATTCTGCCTATGTTCTTGTTAGACATATGAACCTTATCTAACTTTTTAAGTGTGGAAGTCATATGACATGTTGCTCCCGAGTCTACTATCCAGTTTCCCTTCTTACTATTCAATGCATCAGCATAATCATCCTTTCTAGCAGCATGTGATGAAATATTAACAATGTTATTGAAGTTACCTGTCATATTGCTTATTCCTTTAATCTCCTCTTCTTGATTCAGCAATTGCACTATCTTTTTATATTGATTAGGTGTGAAATTAGGCTGGGCAGCAAATGCATGCAGATTTGCACGAATAGAGTTGAAATCAGAAAGAGAACTATGTTGTTATGTATCCACTGGTCCAAAAGCATCATTCCTCATTGTTATTATCCACCTGCACATTGTTAGCAATTCCCTTTCCTCTAGATATAGTATTAAAATTACGTTCATTATTCAGATTTGGTGACCTTTTCTTAAATTTCCAATCCTCAGGGTAACCAATGAGTTTATAGCCTATCTTCTGAGTATGACCGTGCATCTTGCAGTGATCACAAAATAAGTTCCAGTTTACTTTCTTCTTGGCATTGTTATTATCTCTACCACCATTGACTGATTCATTCTTATCTCCACCAGTGTAGTTGCCTCTAGCTGTATAATTCCCTTTTCCTGCATATAAGGCCATATTCTCCAGTATGTCGTGATTCTTTGACTTTCATCTGATACAATCATAGCATATGCCTTGCTAACAGTCGCCAAGGGATACATCATCAAAATCTGGCTCATTGCATGCCCATATGTCTCACTCAATCCCATCAAAAAAGCAAACACTCGCAAATATTGCATGTGATCCACATAAATTCTAGATTTATCACAGTTGCAGGAAGGTAAAGGCACAAGAGCATCGAATTCATTCCACAACAATCTCAATTTGGTAAAATATGCTAAAACAGTCAAATTACCTTGGTGAATTGTACAGATCTCTCTATGAAGCTGGTAAATTCTCTATCCATCAACTTTATCAAATCGTTCCTTCAGATCTGCCCAAACCGTTGTAGCATCAGAGGCATAGACAATTCCACTTAGTAATTCCTTTGATACTGAATTCATAATCCATGCTAGTACAAATGCGTTGCATTTTTCCCACTGTTCTTCCAACGCAGATAAATAATCACCTTTTCTGCATGTTCCAAGTACAAATCCTATTTTGCTCTTTGCTCTAAGAGTAATCAACATCGATCTACTCCACAATGAGTAATTCTCAACTCCAGTGAGTTGAACTGATGTTAGGATCGATGCCGGAGTATTTGATGGATGCAAATACAAATGGTGATTTCTCTTCAACTCAATCATTTCGATTGTCTCCATCGCAGCATCTGCAGTTGCAGTTGCTAATTCTTTAGTTGTAGAAGGCATGAAGAAGCTTTGTTCTATGGTAATGGCGGTTTCCAGAATTCAATTGCAAAGTTGAATCAAACAATTATTAACTCACTGCTCTGATACCATATTAAAGCTGATAGAGCATTTTGAGAATTTTAATTTCTCATTCATCAAGTGTAAGGAATGTACATGCCAAGTTCCTATATATACAATACAATCACTAACTCTAACAACCTACTGACAGACACATGACTATAATTAACTAGTAGCTAATAATTACAGGACTTCACTAACTAACTTCATGAATCAACTAACTATGAGTTAACTAACCAACTAACTATGAATTAACATCTCCAATAGTTTAGTATGGAGTCCTAATACGCCTTTACTCGTTAGGCGGTGACACTTCTTTTTTAACACCCTAAAAGAGTTCTTATGTGTCGAAACCCATCATTTGCAAGGAAAATGAGAGCCATAATATGATATAATTGTTGTTCTATGATACCTATTGAGTATACGTGCTTTTTCAGAACTCATACTATACTACTTATTGCACTCTTTTTGGTGTAGACGATGTTCCGGACATGACTGGACTGTGCCGTTTCTTATAGTTTCTATCTTTTTCATCGTTTAGATAGTATATCAGTAATTAAATAATTGTAATATACTTAGGACTCGTTTGGTAGGCGGTATTAAATAGAATAGTCCATGGATTAAAATTTAATCTATCTAATACATTGTTTGGTTACTTTATTTTATTTAATCCATGAATTGCTTATACACCATATGTGGTCTTATTTTATCCCTAGTAAATGGAGGGATAACTAATCCAAGGTTAAACCTTGGATAAGACCCCTAAATGACAAAACTATCCCTTTATTCATTTTCCTAAAAAAAATTGTAATTTAATTTTCTTTTTATTTAAATTGTATTAATTATAAATGTTCTTTTTAATTCTCTAAATTCGTTTAGTGTAATTTAATGATTTCACTAATATGTTTTTCTCCTTTTTTTATTTAATGTAGTTCGTCGATTAACCACTTGAACTATTTTTTTTAATAAGCTTTAGCTATTGAACAATATAAGTAGTCTTAAATCTATGTTAAGTTTAAGTTATATTTAACCAACAAAAAAATAGAAATACACCCTGCCATCAAGGATCTCCTTAGTGGTACATCATACCTCAAATTTTTATTTTTATATATATATATATATATATATATATAACTTAACTTAACTAGTTAAATAAAATAGAAAATTCTAAAAAAAAATATTGTCCCACAACAACTTTGATTAATTATTATCCAGGTAGGCGACTTTGGTATAAAATTGTATAAGTATATTTTTAGATCTTCATTTTGATAAGTTTAAACTCTTTTGTCATCATTGGCTGCCATTACAATAATTATACAGGTTAAAATTTGTAAAAATAAATAAATAAAGATTTAGCATATATTTTTTTTACTATGAATTTTATTCAACTGTTGTGTAGTATTAAATTTTTGTTATTAATTATGCACAAAAAAGGAAAATTTTGTTTCAATTTATATAACACTCTTTTTCTTTGTTGTTATTTTTCTAAAAAAATAAATCACCATGGTGTTATGGTCTGGTTATCTATCTTGAGTCAATTACATAAAATAAACAATCTCATAATAACACAAGGTTATAATATGAAATTTTTTTTGTAGAATTTTAAATCAAATACAAGATTAAGAAGGTGTTTGGATTGGCTTAAAAGTTGGTCAAACCTACTTTTAAGTCAGTTTTTGACTTCTGGAAGTGTTTGGCAAATACAAAAAATAATTTAAAATAAGTCAAAAATGACTTAAAATAAGTTGGGGAGTGTTTGGCAAGGTAAAAAATGACTTAAAATAAGTCAAAAACCAAAAGTAGGTCTCCTCCTATTTTTTATTTTTTGACTTAAAAGTCATTTCAGTTTGACTTTTTATTTTGACTTAAAAACTATTTTTTTAAGTCAATCCAAACATGCTCTAAGTGGAAAGCAGTGAACCAAACACTTGACAAAAAATAATTCTTACATTACTAATCTATGCATTACTAATCCTTGCGTTATCAATATTTGTACCAAACGACCCCTTATACTCTTTCTTATACACATGACACCGAGTCTTGCGTGGTATTTCATTTTTTTCTACATTTAAAATAGTTTTTATTAAGGATTGCTTATGATTTAAAATTTGTCAATGTCTTACTTTCTTTTTATGCCTTTATTTTTAAATCACTTGGATGATGGTTTGGCTTATCTACCTACGGAGTATATATGTGTCATCATGACCATTATGAATTTTGGATAGTGACAACAATCACATTTGAACTAGAAAATATTTAGAATATACACACTATCAATATAATATTTTTATCTCTTTATTTACCAACTTTACATAAAAACTCACTATACTTTTTTCCATAATAAAATGGTGTAATAAATTCTTCGCAATTCTAAATAAGAAAAATATACAATGTCTAATTACAATCTTTACTAATTTGGCATTGAAACTACAAAGATACAAAAACAGAAACTCAATTAATGTTATGAATTTGATCCAAATTCTTCTAAAAAGGGAATAAATATAAAAAAAACTTACTCTTTTCCATTTGAGTTAATTTATTTCCATAAATAATCTGATAATTTCACTGCTATACAGGAACAATTGTATTAGATTCAATATCACAATTTGTTACTTTCTCAAATCATATATTAACACTGTAAGAAAGTAGTAACACTGTAAGGAGGTGGCATATATTAACTATCTTTCTTAAAAAGGCCAATGCATCTTTTTGAAAAAGTAATTTGTCATGTGATATTATTTTTCATCTTTATCATTTTAATTTTTTGTGATTCGTAAAAGTATATTTTTATAATTTTCAAATTAAATTATAATTTTCAAATATTAACATAAATATCGACAAGACAATATTACATGGTGTTAAGGTTACTTGTTAACCAAATCCACAAAAAAAAAATTATTTATAATACTTATTAAGTTTGACTTCAAGTAAAAATATAACTAGCTAAATAGAAATATTAACTTAAATGTTTTTTAATGATCACAATAAATCACAAAAAAAAATGACAATATTCCAACCAGTGAAAAATGAACTCTTAAAAAAATCATGAAACTTATGCGTATACAACACCAACACATCATCTTCATCAAGCACATATGTAAAAGTTTGTGGCAAGGTTATCTTAACATCTTCATTTTCATCTACAGTTGTATGCAATATCAATTAGCTAGTTAAGCATATGATATTTAAATGAACACATAAAATTATTATCAGTTTGAGAAAAATCATCCAATCAGTATCGAGTAACAACATATGTTTGAATATTTTCATGATGGATGCAACTTCTATACTTGGTTAGAACACACGTCCACTAATGTTGAATGATCATTCTGATGATACAATAATAATAGAAATACTAAGTACATCACGTTTGATGATTCTAAATTTTAATTTTTAAAACTTTAAATTGACTTTGACTTTGGACTTATGTTATTTTTAATAGTCTATTTTATTTTTATTTTTTAAATTATTTTTCTATTTAGCTTAGTGGCCGGCCCAACCTATATTGCTCAAGCCCTACAAACTAGTAGGCTTATTTGGGCTAAAAAAACCATTTTCTTAAATGAGCTTCGAATATCTAAGCCCAATCCTATTAAATTACGGGTTAGGCCAGGCAGGCCCAACGTGCCTAGCCTATATTGACGACTCTAATATTTAGAGAGCCCATTAAAATGCATTTCCATGTACTGGCATACAGATCTATAAAAAGTAGTTTTAAAATTAAAAAAATGGGAAACTTATATAAATCTCACTAGTTTAGGAGTTAATTACTTAGTTAAGTATCTTATCATATTCTGGTGCGCTTAGATACATTCAGATACATGTATCTCTGGATACATGGGGTTAAAATTATGTGTAATTTGTTTTAGATAGTGGATTCGTATGTATTTGGAATACATAACAAATATCACTCGTCTCCCTCACCTCTCTCACATCTCGCTCGCCACTCTCGCATGTATATGTATCTCATAGACATGTTAATCACGTTAGATACACACAAATACATATATCTAGTGTGATTCGCATGTATCTGAGATACATATAAATCTAGCTCATTTCCATCCCAATCTCGCTCGCCTTTTTTCCTATTTTAGTATATTTGGTAGTAAAAATACATGTATATTAGTGTATCTTCCTCAATATATGATATGAAACTCTTAATTAGTGGTAAGATACATAATATTTTAAAAGTATATGTAATTATAGTGTATATGGTAGTGAAATATATCTAATTATGTAGTTTTTCCAATGACTTATGAATTGACATTGTGGCCTAACATTCGATATAAATTGCTTGAAGAGAATATTAACATTTTATTTTTTATATTTTTACAATCTCCAATAAAATTTACAAAATTAAGAATTTTAAAGATTCACTTTTTCTTTTATCTTCTCTCAGATTCTTCATGTGCAACTCTCATGGCTTTGTCAACTTCTTTTCTCTTTTTTATTTTTTCTTTAATCGGATATTATTTTGCCTAATCAACTATTTTCGTCATTCTTCTCCAAAAAAAACCACAATTAAGAACTCATTTGAAGCTTTAATTCAAATCTTTAAAAAAATTAGTAATTAATTTTTAGCGGGTGTGCTTGAAATTTGTTGAAAATATCTCGACAAAACAATATACAAAATTTGAGAAATATTGAAGGTGAATCAGATGGTTTTAAGTCAAAATTCAAAGCTAAAAAATATTGTGTGTCATCGGGTATATCATATACAGTCATGTGTATATCATGTATATATTATTGATGTACATGATACACATAGAATTTATACAAGATATATACAATGATATTTTGTGATATCCATATGACATACACATTATATATCACTTGTATATTATTTGTAGGTCACTTAATATTACTTTTACTTTACTACTCAGTAGAAGAGACTACAAATAGGTAGGTGATGGTCAACAAATAGTAGAGGATATTTTTGGCATTTTTATGTTTTGTTCTTTAAATAATTTGTATTTTGTTGCTTTATACATGTACCTTTTCCATGTTAGACAAAAAGCCCAGCCAACATTAATATAATGACCCATATATCCCTGAAAGATTTATACTTTAAGTTCGAACTTTCTCTATTCACTTTTTTTCATTACTTTTACATTTTTTAAAATCTTTTTTCTTCTTTAATATATACAAAGAATAATCAGTACAGATATTAATTGAGGACGTGAAGAACTAGTAAATGTGAAAATGGATAATGATTTCATTTTAAAGATTATTTTGGTTATTATCATATTTTGTGTTGTTAGTTGTTATCTTTCTCAAATAGTAATTATAATACTTTTTCTATATTATTGGTTATTCATACCTTCCTCAAATAATAATTATAATATTTTTTTCTATACTATTGGTTATTTATTCAATTTATTTGTAAAATCAATTATAAATTTATAAAATTGAATATAACATGAAATGTACGCCTCGTAGATCTATGAGACTTACGCCCTGTGTCTCTGGGATTACGTCTCGCTCCGTACTGCATAAAACGTCTCACCTCGCACTTCCGTCTTTTAAAACACTAATTACCGCTAAAAAATAATCTATTACCATCTTTTACTATAGTGCTATGAATAAAATTATAGTATATGGTAATAATATTAGTTGTGGGACGCTTTATTGTTAAAAAGAGGTAGTAGGCAGATTTTCTTGAGTTGGGCCAATAGAGTTGGTCTCTAATACTATGGTCGAATTGTTTGGTAAAGGTGTTGTGTTTTCCACTTTCTATCGTAAAGTCCAGCCCAATTATTATATTAATTACGCCAAACATAGCTCTTAGCAAGATATGTACTTTAACTATATATATTTCAAGTGCGTGTAGTGTTGGATTGGTAATTAACAAAATTTGTATCCAAGTTAATTTTCTTCTATATAATTTTACAAAGTCCTAAACTATCATCATCTTTTCTTTGGTAAATTTTTACATCTTCATTACACTCTTTGAGACTCTGATTGTATTTAAACGTCAAATACTTTATGTATTGGACTATCTTAATTTATTTCTATAAACTTGACACAATAATTTTTATTTTCTTGGGACAGTGAAAAAATAAGCTCGCAATTTAATAATTGTGTAACACGAGATAATAATGTTGTTATTATTTGATGTTTCAACAATATTGTCAAGTCAAAATTGAAGACCAAAAAAATAAGTGAACCAACTTAATATAGACATGACAGCTTACTTGACAATTTGATTTTCCAATGGGAGACAATTGAATATGTTATTGTTCTTCCATTAAAAATTTAGACTAAAACACCATTACATAAGTTCATGAATGTGAAAAAAAATTATTTAGACCCTATAATGTCCACATCAAATTAAAAGAAACCACACAAAAAAGGTGATGATCATAGTAATTGAACTTACTTTTTTTGACAAATAATGAGGTGTGAAATGAACATACATATATGTGAATCAATAGAATCATGAATAATATATATAGGATTCAATTTTTCTTGTGCACTATAGAATATGAATCTTCTTTTAGTATGTCCCATTTTTGTATGGTACACTTCTCCTTTAACACTTTTTTTTGTTTTTCATGATTCAATGAAAACAAAGACTTTTGAAATTCCTTTTCCAATGTTTCTTTTCCCAAATTACAAGTTTTTCACTTTTCATTGATCCCTTAGTTTCCTTAGATATTATTATGCATGTGGATTTTGAGACATTAGAAAGCCAAGGAAATATATAATTCTCCTTCGATATCTACTACTCATTTTAAGTTTCTGATTAATTTGAATTTGCGTCTTGTAAGGCCATTAAATTGGGGAAGCGTTTATTATTAGATTTTTTATTTTATTTTTAAAACTTGAGCCTGAAATTTCTGACAGAAAAGTATTTCTTGTCTCATCATAACGTATGGTGGTAAACAAGAAGAAGAAAAAGAGGGAGGAGGGGGGAATTGGAATTAGATACTACTCAAATGGATCTATCGCAACTTTTTTTCTATGAAGATATTGTTATGAAATGACTGAAAAACCTATGTGAACATCTAATTATATATGGATGAAAAAAGAGTGTGACCCTTAGGAAAAATTAAATTGGCCATATTTGATATGAGTGTCTACTAAGAAAAGAACCATAATTACACCACCAAAAAGAAATGGAAAATGACGGCTCTAATTAAATTGAATTGACAAAACACAAAAAGAATTATCTTCCACAAAGGGATTTTTCTCTAGTTTTTTACTTTGATAATTTTATCTACTTTCTTGCCGTATAACAAAATTAACTTTCTAAAGAGGTTAAAAGGAAAATTTCATTTTATTGATTATCTGAATAAGGATGTGTATCGATCAATTTGGTCTGATTTTATGAATTATTGTTCAATTTTTTATTTAACTGATAAAATTATACTCATATAATCATATTTCATGTGTTCCTTTTTAGTTGTCATGTATACTAAAAATATAAGTTTCAAAATAGTTATCAATTTAAATAATCAAGAGAGAATTAATTGTCTTTTTTCCAACTATGCCTTTAACATATATAGATAAAGATTCAAGAATTAATAAGGGATATATTGGTCTAACAACATTACAACACTCCTATTAATTTTTTCTTAAAGATTATGCTAAATTTTATTATGACATCTAAAAAGAAACGGATAAAGTATATACACAATATGTACACATATACATTAAATAGAAATATAGCAGTAGGAACAAAAGTGCAACATAAATTTTTATATTGATCATTTTCGTTTGAGACAGAATTATTTAAAGTCCTTCTAAAAATTCATGCAATAAATTACGGAAACAACATTAATTGTGTATCTTTGTTACAATCAAATCTAAAATTAAAAAGAGAAAATGTAATACTAGTTTGTGTCAAGAAAAGAGAAAGTGTCGCACTATAGTGACAAAGAGGCTATTTTATGCCGCCTACGGTAGAAAGTAATACTAAAATTTAAGAAAGAGGGTCGGTAAAACGTTAAATCTATTGTTATATAATTAGGAATAAAATAGTAATTTTAATATAATCTTATTAGGCTATCAATTTAACCATTAATCAAAATCATAAAAATTGAAATAAAACCGATTACCCAAAATTGTTTAACCCATAACTCAATACGAATAAATCAATAGTTTTTTTATTCGATTTGTCAATTAAATTGATTTTTACACATTCCTAATCTAGACTTTCATTGTTGGAATGCTCTTTCCTTACCACCAATTTATATATTAAAAAAGAGGTTAAAAAGAAATAATCATTTTCAAGTATGAGTTGGAAATAATTTTGAGACAATTATATAAATTTCCTGTCCACACAAATAAATATGAGGACACTTTAAGCCAACGTATTTCTGCCACAAAAAATAAAATGAAAATTAGGAGAATAGTACTATAGCATATTTGTCTTTTTCTTGAAAATTTATACTTAAAGACAATAGTCCATTAAAAGTGCAAATATCTTCCTCACAATTTGGTCCCCATTTTCCTATTTTTTTTATACACGCTTCTCTCACTTTATCTAATTATTAAAAATTCATAAAGCAATTCAAACATGAAAAAGAGAAATATAATTAAATTAATTAAGTTAATATTAATATGAGACAAATCACATCAACTAGAATGTGAGGAGGACACATATATAGTTACCCTTTTCCTCAACAATATTATATATTATAGTAAAGTTTGTGATTTGTAAGAAAGCTTTTTGAAGTTTCCTCTCCTCCTCATTCTATGGATGCAATTAAACTTTGACAAAAAACTTGTCCTTGTTGATATACAAAAGCGGCGGAGTCAAAATTTTAAAATAAATACTTCAAGTGTTCATAATCGGATTCTGAACTTAATATTCATACATATTTAATGATTTTTAAAACACAAATACATTATGAATAAAAATTATTAGATTCGATCGAATCTGTACCCAAACTTCTAGCTTCCACCATGTTGATATATTTTTTATATCTATATATATATAGTTAGTTGGCTTTGGTGTGTGTAGCCCCTTGAAACAGAAACCAAGGTGGCTTATAGCAATAGCAAAAGGGCAAATATTATGTAGAAACTTAACCCCCCCTTTCTTTTTTCTATTATTAGCTAGCAAGCCGCCCCTAGTTGTGAATTGTGACCCTTTGTTTTGCTAGAATTTATAGTTACCACCAAAATGAAAAAAAAAAGATTTTTTTTTCATTTTTTCTGAATTTGTTATTTGTTATCTACTGTCAATGTAACATGTGGTGCAATGAATAAATGAAACATTATCATAAACTAAATATAATTTTCTTTCAATATAATGGTCTCTTTTTATCATCACATTTGGGCTGTTGCCTGTTGAGTATCCCATGCGCCACTTCCCATGCACAGTTCTGCCCCTCCTCTATTTGTTAAGCTTACACCTTGTTTGGTTCACCACACTATACTTATGTAGTAATTATAAACAATAATGTAAACATTGAAATAAATATTCAGGTTGAGATTCATATATCAATCTCGCTCTCATTAAGAAGATTCAAGTCATTGCGATATAATCTACACCGATCTAGTAGTACAACTCTTAACTTGTATCCTCCATGACACAACAGCCTAACAACGTCATACGACTCACACAACTTCAAATTAGTTGAAAAGTCCAAAGCTCTGGTAAAAAAACACCTCCCTTCAACATATAATTACTCTGTTAATAGCGAATAAGTTGGAAACATTTTTCTCATCAATTCACTCTTCACTACATTAGCGCGCTAACCTCAAAATATAAACACAATATAATACTTCTAATTTTTTTTCACTATATCAACACAAGGAAGAAAACATTTTTTTTTATATAGGCGTAGAGTTTTCTTCCACAAATAAATATAAAAAATGTGAATAATCATTTGAGAATTAGTGGAGCAATTAGTAAGAGATAATGTGGAGAAGATGTCATTGTGATTACTAGAGTTGCAAAGAATAGTAATACTGCTTTCTTTCACTTTATGCCTACCAATTAACTATCATGTACTTTAATGTGTTGATTTTAATATTAAAATGTAATATACACCAACGTACAATCACTAAATTATATTTATTACATGTTTTTTGTTGGGTGAAAGTTTGATTTTATTGAACTTTACTATGTATAATATAGAATACTATTACTAGCTAGTAATAATATTCCCTTTGTTTTAAAGCAAAAAATAAATAGCAATATATGAAATTAAGGTTATTTACTTAAATCATAATAAAGCTAATCCTCAATGCTCTCAACTGATTAATTACAACTTGAATAAAAAATTATAATCTAAAAAAATGTGTTTTATTATTAATTTTCTATAATATTTTAATTTATCAATTTTACATACTAGAGGTCATATAACTAAAAGAACATTGGTAATGAATCATGACATGGATCTCTCAAAATGTTGGATTTGATATTAAATAATATTAGTTGTGATATGCAATTATATAAAAGCTTTATACTATTTTTTTAAAATTTGAAATCTCAATAATCAAATGACCCCTCTTACAATGCACCTTCTTCTTAATTACCTCCCCCTTGGAGTCTTTGTTAGTCGAAAAGAGAAAGAAAAGTCCATTTTGTGTTGGCTTTACTTTTTTTCAACATATGTATGTGTACTAGGTGAGATCTCCACTAGTGAAAGATAATCATATCTCACATTCTTTTTCATATATGTAAAAAAATATGATATATGTAAAAAAGGAAAAGGAAGCAAGGTGGTACTATTATTTTAGTTTATTTCCTAATTAGCTTTAACTTAGTATATGTACTCCTTAATTATTTTAGGAATCTTTTTATTATTTTACTTGCGAAAAAAGGGTCAAAAATGCTCTTATATTATGCGAAGTTAAATAGAATCATCCTCTATTGATATTAGTTTGATATAAAAATATCTCTATCATTAATATTTTGATCCAAAAAAACTCCCCCGCAATCTATATTTTGGCTCAAAGATCCCTCTGCAATTAACCCAAAATTGTCATTATTTTTTTATTTAATTGAGTCTAAAATGTTTTTTTCCTAATAAAGATATTGTTTATTACTTCTAAATACATTCTTTTTCTAATAAAATAGTGCTTTTAAAGAACTTTTTTCTTGGTTCTTTTTTAAAATATGGATATATATATAAAATAAAAAGTGGAAAATAATTTTTTTATTCTTAATGT
>JAJOOR010033100.1:0-18738 GCA_036250505.1 Solanum acaule | reverse complement strand
AAATGGTCATCTCCTCATTATTTGTGTGAACATGTCATTTGCATTGTTCTGAGACATGGTTGTGACAAGTGTTATGTGCATTGAGAAAGAATAAGAAATTAAAGAGGATGTACCATTTCGAGGGACGTATCGCGCGCCGCGATGGTTACTATTATCGAGGGTCATATCGCTCGCCATGATGGATGCATGGACAGATATGTCCCCCATGGGTCCCGGATTGAGAGACAGCGGGTGTGTATCACTAGGTCAGACATGCATCACTATACTTGACATTGCATTCCATTGCATTACACATATTTATCATTAGTGAACTTGATATTGTGTTTTGCTGATCTTGTGAGTGCCTTTCTGTGGAACTTTGATTGATGAATATTGAGCCTGTTGCTGAGGATATGTAATTGTTAGAGTGTTGTTGTTGAGCTGTGTGCTATGTGAATTATGAACTATTAGGTTGACTGGTTTTATACAGGTTGTAGTTGTGTAGGTGGTAATTGATGAATATTGATTTTGTTGTTGAGAATATGTGATTGTTAGAATGTTGTTGTTGAGATATGTGCTTGTGAATTGTGAACTGTTAGGTTGGGCTGGTTTTATGCAGTTTGTAGTTGTGGAGGTTCGGTTGGGGTGTAAGGAGTACCCGTATTCTATCCCCTTAGCTTATGTTTAGAGTTTTACTTGTTGAGTACCGTGTGGTTTGGTACTCACCCCTTGCTACTACATTTTTTTTGTAGGTTACTAGCCCGGACCTTTGTAATATTTTCTCTTCTCCTTGTCTGAGGCTTCTTGCGGAGGTTTGTGAGGTAGCTGCTTGTCATTCCAACAGACCTTCTTTCTCTTTAATTATGATCTTGTTCTATTTTAGAAACAATGTCATTTGAGACTTGTATTTTCTTTCAATTTTGTTATAATACTTTAGAGGCTTGTACACGTGATAACCAGGTTTTGGGGGTATTTTTGAGTTGATTATGAAATTTCCGCATTTTATTGTAATGGTTGAGTTTTAGGCTGACTTGTCTGGGTGGGAAAAGACGAGTGCCATCACGTCCATTTTTGGGTCGTGACAAAGTTTTTTTTCTTCCCCAAAACTTTTTTTTCCAACTGAAACAGAAGATTGGGATGGAGAATCATTAAGAGCTCCATTATTTTTGTCACCAAATAGTTCAACAACAATAATATATTAGTGTTATCTCACAAACGTTTTGATGATCAAAGAATCTCAATAAAATTATTGTCCTAAGACAAAATTCTAACAAGAGACCGCAAATATGTATACATAGTTATTATTTTTAATTATGAATAATATTTTTTTTCACTCAAAAACCTTGATGAACATATCAATACACTAAAAATATTATTGCAACAAGTGTTCTTAACAAACATCAATACACCTTAAGAAAAATATTAATATAAAAAAAATACTTGTAAAGATTATGAAAACTTACCACTTCAAGAGGAAAAAATTGGTGTTTGATTGAGAAAAGAGAGGAAGAAAGTTAGTAGTTGTGAGAGAAAAAGTCAAGCAAAGACCGAGACAAACGATACAATATTATTTTATAACTAATTAAATAAGTTTGAATGGTGTTAAGACTCTCCTGCAGATCTGATACATTCAAACCTTTTCAGGTCCATTAAAAGACTTTTTGAAAAAAGAAACAAATGGACTTAATGGGCTGAATCTGAATCATTCAGATTCAGACCTAAAAATCAAACACACTTAATGGACTGAATATGAATGATTAAGATTCAGACCTCCATTAAGTGCAAACAAATTAGGCCTTCTAATATTAAAATTATTTTATAGAGAGAAACTTTTTTTAAATATCTATTATAAAAAAAATTAATTAATTATTTAAAAAATAAAAATAAATTTACATGTTTAAATATTGAATCAATATTATACCTTTTCTTCGAGGCTGAAATCTTTAATTGTTTTATTTTTCTAATTTTATGAGAATATTGTTGTTACTTCTATCTAATTCTACAAAATAATACGTAAAAGAATATATAATATATAATATATAAAATAATAATATATAAACGTAAAATAAATTATAAAATGTATTATATAATAATAAAAAATAAAAAATTTAAATAAAATTTAACCAAACTTATGAAATATGATAATTAATTAATAAGAAATATATTGGTAAATATGTATATATGAAAATGATATTTTAATCCTGAGAAAATAATTTTTTGTTTCAACATTTTTCTAAACTCTTAAACAAAATATGCTACCTCATCAAATTTAGCATTTTGGACTCAACAAAATTATCAAAACTTTCATCTAAGGTCGTTTCAATGAAAAGTGAGTCCCACATCCAAGTTCAATTTTTAGCCAAATTCCACAATAAGGCTTAAAATGAGACCGGAAGCCTAGGAAACCGCACGAAAGGTTGTTCTGGATCAAACTCAACATTCTGGAGTTAACCCCGCTGACGGAATTTTCATCCAAGCACGTTTACCAAGAATGTTGACCAAAATCAAACCTTGGCTTAAGCTTCCAAGTTAAAACATCTAACGACACAAACTCACACCTAAGTCTTGGGGACTGATGAGTCATGGATTTGCACTCATTTAGGGCTTTGTTTATATAGATTTAGTGTCCTCAAATATTTAATTTGTGTCAATAACTGATGTTAAATCCTTGATTTGCAGGTATATCGATTGAGAAACAAAGCAAGGACACTAATAGGCAAAAAGGAACTAAACAAGCTAAAGAGATGAAGAAGAGCGAGCATGAGGATCACCAAGAGCATTCGGCATGTCGCCGAGTGGCTCATCTAACCGTCTAAAGTTCCAGTGTGCCAAGCCCTGAAGGAAGAAACCAAGTCAATGACGAAAAAGAACAGTCGGTGAATTGTCGAGCAGTCCCGTGAAGCAAAGATAGATCATCCAAAGTTATAGACCTCGAGGATGTTGAATGCCAAGGCGAAAAGGCGAAGGAAGAGATTAAAGGGCGGCTTGCCGAGTGGTTCGGCTAGCCCGACTTATTTTGCCGAGTAGCTCTTCGTAGCCTATTTTTGGCGACTATAAATTAGATTTTGAACATTTTAATCGAGTATATTTTAATATCTTGAAGAATCTGAAGACGAAATTAACCTAGAGTAGTTTTTCTCTTAAATTTTTTTGAGTTTTTGAAGAACCTTATAGATTCAATTTGGAGATTTTGGAACTGGGTTTCAGATTTTCTTCTAATTGAGCATTGTAAAGACTAAATCTCTCTTACCAGTTGATGGCTAATCGATTCGGTAATAATTTTTATTTTTTTATAATGTTTGGCTAAAACCCCAATTCTTGGGGTGTGATCATATTGGGTTGAATTAGTTTATGGGTATTTTTAATTACTAGTTTAAATGCTAAATTGAAGTGAGTTTAATCATTTATTTAGGTTTAATTTATGAATTGTAGTTGCAAATGCAGTTCTACTTTTGTTTTTTTGGCTTGCTCGAGAGAGAGGTTTTAGAACTAAGATTATTAGTTAATGATTTGTGGGTATTGGGTTGAGCTGAGTTTAGCTCGAGAGAGTGAATCCTAAACCCAATCCTACCCATCTAGCTTGAAAGAGTGGATGTATTAAGGTGTAGGTTTTCTTCATTGTCATGCTTGTTGATGTTCGAAAGAAATCACTTCATTCGGGGTAGTTGTTCAAGAGAAAGCTATCTCCCTTATAGTCTAGCCTACTCACTGATTTTCAGTTGTTTACTAGTAGTTTCAATTACCCATATATCAAAAATTGCCTATAATCGATCACATCCCGAGAATCTATCTCCTTATTGTTATTTAGAATTGTTTGTGACTGCTGTGTAGTTGATAATTACAAATCAAAACCCCCATCTGACATTTGTGTCACCCTTTTTTTTTGTTTAATGTCGTTCTTTGATAATTTCTATTCTTATGGCTGATTAGACCACATTTGTACTTCTTAATTGAAATTTAAACACGTACCGCTCCGTGTGGAATTCGACCCCAACTAATTTAGTTGGGTTTTATACTAATTTACGATCGTTGACACCTAGAATTGGATGAGGTGTGCTTGAAACATTAAAAGTCAAAATGGCACCGCTGCCGGGGAGTGGTGTTGTTTGAAAGTCTTTTGGTGAAGTTGAATTGTGTTCATTTTAGCTATAGTTGAATCTACTTATTTTATTTTTGGTTTTGTGTTGCTTGTGTTAAAACAGAGGAAGAAATGAGCGTCAATGGAAGTAATGGTAGCTAAGTGGGCCACCAAGACGACATTGAGAATCTCAATGATATCAATGACCCGAATGTCAATGACCCAAACCAAGTGGGTGGTGTTGGTGCCATTCATTTGCCTCCAGTTGAAGCAAACACCGTTTTCCACATCATAAGTACCATGCTTCAACTCCTACAACTGAAGGGTTTGTTTGGCGGGCTAGCTCATGAGGATCCCCATGAGCATATTAGAAATTTTGTTGATGTCTATGGACCGTTCTCATTTAAGAACATATCGCAAGAATCAGTTCGGTTGAGGTTGTTCCCATTTTCTCTTATGGGCGAGGCAAGCAAGTGGTTGGCTAAGTTGCCAAGAGATTCTATCACTTCTTGGATGGAGTTGATCACAATGTTCCAAGTGAGATTCTTTCCTCCATCGAAGATGATGATACTTAGGGATGATATCCAAAGTTTTAAGCGCTTGGAGAGTGATCCAATCCATGAGATGTGGGTGAGGTTTAAGAAGCTAGTGCTTCAGTGCCTTACTCATGGACTTCCAGATAAGGTGCTGTTGGAATTTTTAAATCATGCTTAATGTGTTGGATTGCCGACTTTGTGTTTCGAAATTGAGCCTATTTCCTTAAAAATTGATTCCTTGAGTTTTATGCATTAAAATTGATAGTAAATTATTGGGTTGCGGTAATTTTATGTTGGGTCTAGTTGGGTGAAGTCTGAGTAACCCCAAATTGAGCCAAATGACGTAATTTGCCCAATGATACAGCGGTTGACGTCATTCTTAAGGGCAAAAGTCATCAAATAGCCAATTTTGGCCAAATCGGGGGAAGTCTGAGTACCCCGAAGGCATGGGTCAATTGGGTCTTGTATGAATTGCATAGTGTGTGAGTTTGATTTCGGGGACTGCGGGCTTGATTTTGGAAATTGGCATTGAAATTTGGCATGTTGGATAGTTTGGCAAGCTGGGTCGAGCTCCCCGCACCGTTCGGTGGTTCGCCAAAGTCCCCCTTGATCGCCCTTAATTTCGTTTTTTGGCTTAGTTAGAGTCTGTCAATTTCGGCGGGAATTGTCCTTTAATCGCCCTTTTGGCGCCCCTAACCCCTAAAACACACTGTTAATTTTGGCAGGCTATTCTGAGCATGCTAAGTGATGTCGGCGATTCACTGAAGGGCCCTGGACTTCACCGACCTGCCAGTTTTCTAAGAATTTTTTAGGCTAGTCCTTTTGGCGAACCCGATTTGGCTCGCCTAAGTGACTCAGCGACTGGTTCGGTGAGTCTTTCTGCAACTTGAATTCTGCAAATTTTCTTGAATTTTTTCCAACTCTTTCTGATGTGTTTTGCAGATATGGCTAGGACTAATTGGGATGAAGTGGCATGTTGCCCTGCAAACAAGCACGGGGCGTTGTGATAAATGAGGGAGCAGCTGCTTCCAACAACAAAGGCAAGAAAGCACCTCCAAAGGGAGGCAAGGGCAAGGGTAAAGCGCACGTTGTTGAGAGACTGGAGCACAACTCCGGCAGTGATGGGGAATCTGTTGATTCTCAGGTCTCACTCTCCGAGCCTGATGATGACCAACCACTACAGACCCAGCGAGCAGAGATTCGTGCAAGGGTTTGTCAAGGTCCGTTAAGGATTCCAGAGTCTACCCCTCATACTGCTGATACAATGCCAACTCCGGCACAGACGGTGGTTCCAGCACCACCAGTTCAGGGTCCTCCTCCCCGGTTACTCACATGCTAAAGGACGAGGGACTGACGACCATTCTTGAAGAGAAAAGATTGTCCACGGATAGTGTGGTGGATAGGTACCCTTAGGTGTGGGACACACTCCAGTTCCACAGGTTTGATATATTTATCAATCCCCGTGGCCCATACATTCCCACCTAGGTCAGAGAGTTCTACACCACATATGGTGAATTATTACCCCTAGGGGAAGAAGAAGGTTAGTGCCTTTAGGCCAGTGGAATCTGTGATGGTTCGGGGAAAGACAGTGCGATGCAGCAGCGATCATATTAATGTTGTACTTGATAGGGCCACAGGTTTTGAGCATGACTATCAGATCATGACTACAGTGCAGACTCTGGAAGACCTCAAGGGATGGCTAGTTCCCCTTATTTCTGACACCACCCTGAAGTTGATTGAGGCCGGTGCCCCTATTGAGAAGAAGAACTTGAGCATAGCAACTCGGTATTGGTTCAGGTACATCGGTAGCTCAATCATGTCGTCACAGAATGAGTCCATTCTCCGCCACCCAAAGGCGGTCTGTCTCGGATCTATTATCGCCAAGAAGCGGTTGAATCTGGGGTTAATTATAGAGAAGGAAATGGCCATGAGAGCAAAACATCGCCAGACATCCCTTCCTTTCCAGTGCTTATTACAGAGTTATGTCGGTGGGCTGGAGTTCCTCGTGACGAGAAGAGGGACATTGAGGTCACACCCACATCCTTCACCGATATCTAGCATATATAGGTCGAGTACACACGGGATGAGGTGGATAGGAGGAGAGCAGCTCCGGTGAATGCATCCCCAGAAGTTGATGTTAAGTCTATACCTACAGAGGCATTTTTGCCTACTCCAGCCTCCGGGCCTTCAGGTACATCTACTTCCACTCCTTCCCAGGCCCAAGGTTCTTCCACTTCTTCCTATCCTCCTAGGATCACTCACGCCATGCTCCTCAAGATGAGGCACCTAGCCCATTCTACCTATGTGCGGGCTTACTGATTAGAGGCCGAGGTGCCCTGGATGATTGAGCGAGTTATTTTAGCTGCTTTGACACCCCTCCGGACATCCATTGATGCTCTCACGATGAGAGTAGAGACTTGTGAGAGAGGACAGAGGGTTACTACTGAGGTTACGGCTCTGAAAGTCGAGGTCTCCGAGTTGAGGAAGGATGTGGACCATCTGAAGTCCACAGACTTCACTTCACTGTTTGAGTCAACAGAGGTCCCTGAGGTTCCAAGTGCAGATGTCCTGGCCAGTTTTGTTATACCTCCGGCTACCACCGGAGATGATATTATGGAGGATGTTACTGCTGCTGAGTCTAACGTCGAGACCGATGAGGAGCTGTTTGGGGAGTGAGATGTGGCTGTGTATGATGATATGGCCGACTTGGAGGGTGCTATGTTCGAGACTACCCGACAGACCTCCTTGAGAGACACCAATATGGCTGGGTCGAGTGCAGTTACATCTGATGTTACCCCGAGCATTGAAGCCCCGACAGACGGAGCGACTGAGTAGACAGGATCATTCTTTTTACCTCCCTATCTGTTGTTTTATTGGTTTTTGTGTTTTTAGTTGCATTTGAGGACAACTGCTTTTCTTTTGTGGCTGGGGTGAGGTATTTCCATACCTATCTCTTGTGATTATATTTTTGTTCGTATATATTGGGTTTTGTGTTTTAATTGGTTTTGATCTTATCTTGTGGATATTTGATCTTGTGGCTCATTGTTTTGAATGGAATTGGCTTTGACCCAAATTTTAAAATTTCTTTGCCACCTCTTTTGTGTATGATTGTGGTTGTTCTTATGCAAATTTGAGTATCGGTGATGATCAATACCGATGACTTAAATAATGCTCTTAATTGAACGAAATAAATGTGCGGCTACGATGAGGCCAAATGAAGTTGCATAGACAATGTGTGGACTTTTTGCATCTCGTTGTGACTTGCCGGTTATCGAATGAGTCTTTTGTGATGAACATTGCACACTAGCTAGAAAGTGTGGAGTCTTGTTTGATATTGGTGCCAATGCCTTGTGTGATGAGCTTACTTTGAACAATTGTTTGATGACACCTAGAATTTACCCCAATGGTCCGGTTGACTAAGTGATGCAAGCACTTGAAATGATCTTAGGAAACAATTTTGAAGAGTGAAACAATTTGACAATATACCTCTTTTGTGGCCAACATTGTGAGATGTGTGAACCTTGCTTGAACCTCCTTGAGCCTTATCCCTTTTCTTGAAAGAAACTTGAAAAATTGTGACCCTTCTTTATCCATTCACCCATAATTCTCATGAAGTGTGGTTTGTTTGAATAGCCAACTTAGGCCAAAAGCCTAAGTTGGGGGTGTGGTGAAAAGAGAAGGAAAATCAAGAAGTTTGAGAAATCCCCCTTTGAGAATGGTTTTGAAAAATATGGAACCCCTCCATGTAAAAGAAAAGAGAAAAGAAGCAAATAAAAAGAATGAAAAAAAGTTGTGAAATAAGTGATGAAAAATGCAAAAGAAATGGGGTGTCCAATAATTCATAAGAAGTTAAATAATGGAGTGGATTATGAGTATATTTGAAATGTTAAAGAAAGGGAGGAAAGTGATGTTCAGGCCACACTTCATGATGGTAGTAGCCACTAAGCCTAAATGACCATACCTTTACATTCAACCTCGTTACAAGCCTTGAAAAAACCTTTGTGATCTTGAGTGAGCTGAAACGAGTGTTGATTGGAAAATAAGGACAAACCTATGGGTGAAGTCATGCATGTGTTCATCTTTGTGAGTGTGAGAGTCGTATGTGATTCTGGAACTACAAATTGTTGAGGAAATGTGTGTGAATATGGAATCATCTTTGTTGTGACGGGATTTGAGTACCTTTGTTGAGCTTGAACTTGCATTTGAAGCAAACATTGTGAACTTGAGCATCTTTGATAATGGTGAGTCACAATTTGAATCTTTGAGTGCACAATTGATCATTGCATGAGTAAGTTGAATGTTTTTGTGTGCATTCATGTTGAGTCTTATGCAGCACTATTTGAGACATCCCTTTTGATCTGCTGAACTTGAGTTTTACTTGAGGACAAGCAAATGTTTAAGTTGGGGGTGTTGATGAGTCCTGGATTTGGACTCATTTAGAGCTTTGTTTATATAGATTTAGTGTCCTCAAATGTTTAATTTGTGCCAATAACTGATGTTAAATCCTTGATTTTCAAGTATATGGATTGAGGAACAAAGCAAGGACACTAACAGGCAAAAAGGAACTAAACAAGCTGAAGAAATGAAGAAGGACGAGCCTGAGATCGCCAAGAGCACTCGGCGTGTTACCGAGTGGCTCATCTGACTGCCTAAAGTTCCAGTGTGCCAAGCCCTGAAGGAAGAAACCAAGTCGGCGACAAAAGAAGCAGTCGGCGAATCATCGAGCAGTTCCGCAAAGTAAAGGTAGATCGCCCAAAGTTACAGATCTCGAGGATGTTGAATGCCAATGAGAAAAGGCGAAGGAAGAGGTCAAAGGGCGGCTCACCGAGTGGTTCGATGATCCCGACTTACTTCGCCGAGTAGCTCTTCGTAGCTTATTTTTGGCGACTATAAATTAGATTTTGAACATTTTAATTGAGTATCTTTTAATATCTTGAAGAATCTGAAGACGAAATTAGCTTAGAATAGTTTTTCTCTTAGGTTTTTCTGAGTTTTTGAAGAACCTTAGAGATTCAATTTGGAGATTTTGGAAGTGGGTTTCAGATTTTCTTCTAATTGAGCATTGTAAAGACTAAATCTCTCTTACCCAATTGATGGCTAATCAATTCGGTAATAGTTTTTACTTTTATATGATGTTTGGCTAAAACCCAATTCTTGGGGTGTGATGATGTGATTATGGGTTGAATTAGCTTATGGGTATTGTTAATTACTAGTTTAAATGCTGAATTGAAGTGAGCTTAATCATTAATTGAGGTTTATTTATGAATTGTTGTTGCAAATGCAGTTCTACTTTTGTGTTCTTGGCTTGCCCGAGAGAGTGGTTTTAGAACTAAGATTATTGATTCATGATTTGTGGGTATTTGGTTGAGCTGGGTTTAGATCTAGAGAGTGAATCCTAAACCCAATCCTACCCATCTCGCTCGAAAGTGTGGATGTATTAAGGTGTAGGTTGTTCTTCATTGTCATGCTTGTTGATGTTCGAAAGAAATCACCTGATTTGGGGTAGTTGTTTGAGAGAAAGCTATCTCCCTTATAGTCTAGCCTACTCACTGATTTTCAGTTGTTTACTAGTAGTTTCAATTACCCATATATCGAAATTTGTCTATAATCGATCACATCCCGAGAATCTATCTCCTTATTGTTATTTAGAACTGTTTGTGACTGTTGAGTAGTTGATAATTGCAAATCAAAACCCCCATCTGACATTCGCATCACCCCTTTTATTTGTTTAATCTCGTTCTTCGATAATTTCTATTCCTATGACTGATTAGACCACATTTGTACTTCTTAATTGAATTTGAAACACGTACCGCTCCCTATGGGATTCGACCCCAACTCATTTAGTTGGGTTTTATACTAATTTACGATCGTTGACACCTAGAATTGGATGAGGTGTGCTTGAAACGTTAAAAATCAAGGCCTTAACCAACCATGTCCCTAGCCTGAAATGTCCCTTCCGAAGCTGTTGAAACCGTCAGAATTGCATTCTGGGGCCATCTTCGTGAACGTTTGACTAAACTCAACCTTTCAAGTTTCAAAGACTCCAAAACATGGAAACTTGCACAAAATCCAAACGAATGACCCAGTGACCGATCTGTCAGTCCCAGGAAGTCATAAATGACTTGGGGTAGCTACAAGAAAACTCTGAAAAGATTGGAAAACAAAGAAAATGACTTGGAGGGTCATTACACATATACATGAAATCAATAAGATGAATGTTCTCGTCTTGGGCATTTTTTCTTTAATAAATAGGTTAAAAACACTACTACAAAAGGACCCTTTAGCGGCAATAAAATAGGACTTTAGCGGCAATAACATTTGCCACGATAACATGTACTGGCCAATGGTCTTTAGCTGGCAATGCTGGGGTCGGCAAAGGCTTTCCTTGCCGTTGTGGGAAATGCTGGTAAAGGGTAGCATGAATTGCCGCTACAAACCATTAGCTTTTACGGCAATTATGTTGGCTGCTAAAGGTAATTCATATTGTCTAACTATGGTCTTTTAGCATCCAATTTTTTAGTCAATAAATCTAAATATATAGCCGCTAAAAGGTATTACTTTTAATGGTAATTGTTTGTGGCAATTATATTGGCTGCTAAAGGTAATTCATATCGGCTAACTATGGTCTATTAGCGTCCATTGATTTAGTCTATAAATTTAAACAATAGCCACTAAAAGGTAGTACTGTTAATGGCAATTGTTTGTGACAATTAAGTTGACTACTAAAGGTGATTCATATCGGCTAGTTGTGGTCTTTTAGTGTCCATTGTTTTAGTCGATAAATCCAAATAAATAGTTGCTAAAAGTTAGTTGTTTTAACGGCAATTTTAATATGGTGAGTAATGGCTGCAATATCCCTTCTAAAAATGTCTTAGTTTTCCCTGTTAGCATCAATTTTATGGCCAATAAATTCAATTAAATTGCCACTACATGTCATAACATTTAACAACAATTGTTTAGCCGCCATTAATAATAACTACTACATTTACCGAGAAAATGTATATATAGAATTCCAATAAACATGTTGGCAAAAGAAAGCCTCATAGTACCAACAAAAATTGGCTAATACTAAAAATATATATTACTATTAATCCTTAAAATAGAATATATCTCTTTTAATCTAGACAAACAAAAGGAAGTATTGACCAAAATATGAATATCACAACTTATAAAACTAAACTTATATTGTTCGTGGTAATATATATCCTATTGAATAATGTCTTTGAATAAGTTTTGTTACTCTTATTCATATTAAAATCACCCACATATGAAAGTTGTGAACTTCAGATTGTATACCTGAAATAAAAAAGAAATGTGTCAATAGTTGAAACACAAAGTATAAAAATATCGCAAGTAGTGTGACTAATTTAAAAAATTACAAGCAAGAAGCATCCAAATAAAAATCAAGTGTGAATTTCTCCTGATTCCTAGAAGAAACTACTTTGATATCACAAGTTACAAGCATACAAAATCAAGTCTGTTCAAGCAATATCTATTAACCATAGCGGTCATACAAATATAAGACTAACCAAAGTAGCAACACATCATCTTCATTTCTTGGAGAAATTATCGACAAAATACTGCTGGTTTGTGTTCAAAGAAAGAGCATTTCCAGAAGGAGATGTTCCAAGGAAATTGGTAGCAATTGATAAATAAATTTTTCACAAGTGTATTAGTTTTCCTTTAGAAGCTAACTTTATAGGAGGAATATTGCTTCTTACGAAAAAAGCTAGTTAGTGGTCGTACTTATAAGTTTATGTAAATGGACAACATCTGATTGCTAAAAGTAGATGTGGACAATTCAGACTTTAAGATTTGTTGATTATATATACATGTGGACTATACTCACATCCAAAATTATTGAGTTCACATACTCTCCTAATTAGCTTTCGTCTCTTGAAATTCTACAGCTCAACACAATATTTACTATATTTGGAAATCTATTCATCAAAATAATGTGAGAGCATTCACTAAATTAAGGAACTAAGAAGGACAACATAAGCATTTTGAATCATCAACCCAAAATTTTACGTAGAAAGAAAACTCAAACAATAGCGTCAAATGATAAAGATGAGGTAGTACCTTAAGGTATAGATATCCTTGATGATTGTTGTACTCATTCTTGACCACCATTATGGTCGAGAACCTATAAGTATTACGACGTTAATTAACAATACTTTTATAGGATTAAAATTTCATTAAAAATGTCTAAGACTTGTAAAATTTAGTTACCTGTTCATTTGAGGTGCCCTTGATATCTGGAAGAAGAGATTCATTAGGAGCATACTTTTGCAGGAATTGTCTCATTTGGAGGAATTCTGATTGTAGCTTATCATAATTTTGTTTCATCAAATCTATTTCTTCATTTTGTTTTTTCCTTAAACTCAGTTATCTCCTGTTCTAACCTTTGTACAACCTCATTAGATGAATCCTCTTCAATATTATTTCTTATAGGCGATCTGCTACCCCATTGCATCCTTTAGTAGCCCAAGCAATGAATTAAAGGATTTATTTGACCATTTGAACATGCATTTTTTATGATAGATATGCAACAAAAAGGATAATTTTCTAAACTTCTTGTATCCAGGATATAATTCTTCATTTGCCTTATTCATGAGTCGTTCAAACTTATCCATATCTAGATGAGGTTGCATTCAAGATGGATGGTCAGCATTTTCTTGTAGGTTTGGCTCCATCTCACCTCTGTTTTTTATTTCACTATCTATGAACGATGTAAAGCCTCCAAAACCATCATGTATAATTCCTCTCATATCATCGCCTCCTATAGTTGCCTACCTCTGATTTGCTTCAATATTAATGTTTGATCCTTCAGAGACTCTCCATGACAAAACTAATTATTATATGATGGCATAATACTAGTAGAATTGCTCATGATGTTCAAGAAATTGTTTTATTTTCTGCAATTACTGTTGGAGCTGAAAATACGTTAGCAAAAAAGAGAAGAAATTAATCAAAAATGTATTTCAGACAAACACACCCATTCTAGTAGTATGTAATTTCTTTTCTCAAAGATATCATTTTATTAGTTGAAATGTAGATTAAATTTGAATTAATAGATATCAACATGTTATATGTTCATTTTTAAAATTGTAAAAAACTCATTCTTAATAATCGAGTGTACTAAATATCTTTGGGATATAAAAGTCTAATGTAGTGTATCCAAATTAGTATTTGCTAATCTACTACTTAATCAAAGTTCCTAAACTTATATTCATGAACTAGCTTGTTGTGTGGGGTATATTACTTATTAAAGATAGAGTGCAAATGTTGGGTTTCGGGGTAGGAGATACTAACTACTATTTAGGTAGTTGAGCAGCCCAGAAAATTAAGGATAAAACGAGCGGAGCAGCTCATGACTTCTAAGGATAAGGCCTCTTGAACAACTTAGGAAACTAAAGATAAGACAACCTAGAAACTCAGGATACTAAAGAGAAGCATATACTACCTGCTTGATTTTGGACTATTCAAATTAAGCTCTATAATCCTATGAAGCATATACTACCTGTCATCATATGAGCAAGAAAATTCTCTATATCTCTCTCTAAATGAGAGTAGTTTGTTCTCTATATGTTACATACTATGCTCTAAGAAACTGTTTTAGCTCCTAAATTGTTTTTTGCTGAGGTGAATATTATTAACAGTTGGAGTAAAACCTATACAAGTCATGTGACAAAAAAAGAGAACCTACAACTAAGTATGTCTCTCTAGAAAAGGAACCCAATCTTCTGTATAAATGGGGACGGGTGACCTCATAGGCACTCCAAAAAGGAACTAGAAAAAAAAAGACTACTTTGTGATTTTACTAAATCTTGTTCAACCACTTCAAATGCCCTCCTATTTTTCTCTCTACTTTACCTCATAAATTTATGATTGCATCAGCTTTGTTTACAGTATGGTGGTGATGAGATCTGAATATTCTTTCCATCTTTTCTACTGCAGGTTACTATTAAGGATTTCGTTTCTTGAGCAGTTATTTCACAATTTAGGGCGCATACCAGTCCTATATCTGCTCTATTTGTTTACCCTAGTGTCACTCTTCTTGCTATTACCTCTACTCGTGAGAATTATATACGTCTATTTCGTATTGTACCTTCTTTTTCAAATAGAGCAGGAAGCCAAAGATGTGACTGGCCAAAATTGAGTGCTTAAAGGGAGATTCATAAAAAAATTAAATCGTCAAAGCCAAAGACGTGACTAGGCGAGGTTGCCTACTGTATCTCATTTGGACTCGAATACAACATCAAGTTTCTCTGAGGTGTGCTGATGACATGATGAGAGGTAGAGACAATGTTAGGTGGTGTTCGATAAAAGTGAGACCTTTAAAATTAAAGAAGAGCATGTGGCTTGTAGTTATGATATGTGGGACATCGGACTAGAGGACCTAGGCAACTTGTGTTTGGATGATGAAATGTTTGATGTAAATGAGCCATCAGAAATTATAGATTCGACTCCACTAGATGCCTCGGTTCCAAGTCAAGATGTTGACTCTGTTCATCCTAAACAAGAGTCGTATGCCTATGATCCTTCGTATCAATTGCAGAATACTACCTATGACAATGATCAGTTCTCAAATCCATTATACCAGTTGGAAAATGCAGATGATCAGTTGTCAAATCCATCATATCAGTTGGACAATGCAGATGACAATACGTTGGAAGGTTTGCAACAAATGGAGCAGCAAGAACCTATCAAGATTGATTACAATTTTGATTTTCTGAGATCAAGCCGGCAGAAGGAGTTCAACTTCTGCTTGGATGACTTAGGCGTCTTGGATCTCTAATGGAATTGGGGAATTTGGTAGAAGTTCCGCTCAAGGGAAAACTGGATGGAAGACTTCTAGGAATAGGATATTACTGTTTGATAAGTTGCAGAATCTATTCAATGACTTGAAACTCTTCTAATTGTTAGGAGTTCAAGAGGAATTTTTTGGATTTCGGCGAGAAGGAAAATAGATAGGATACATGAGATATGTTCTTTGATTATTTTTTTCCCTTTTGCTTTTAAGGAACTATGGTTGTCCTTTTCCTTTTGTACTAACCAGTTGATTGTTGATAAGTTTTTGGGTAAGAGAATTTTGTTGTTGTTGAATCAGAACACACATACATCTGTACAGTTTTTGAGATTTTGAGATAAGTTTTTGTTGTTCTGATATTTTCTGTTCTAATCGTTTCTCACTAGTTTGTGTGTATAGTATATGTTTAATTTATGATGTAGGATTACCATACAACCAGATCCTATATGAGATTTTAAATAACAAATATTGACCAAATTCTAGTGAACATTGTTAGCAAGAACCTGCAGTTATAACGTGTTTATTGTTGAAAGAGTTCAAAGAAAACATTAACGGATAAACGAGAGATGCAACAGATCAAGAAATATAAACATTGGCTTCAACATTACAATATATCATTAACATAAAGAGATATAGTAAAACAAACTGATTGATTAACAGCCACACACCTTAATTTATTAACAATCATGCGCCTTAATATATAAAGAGTCACGCTCCATAATATATAAGCAACCACTCTCTTTAACATAACAGTCATACGCCTTAATGTATATTAACAGAGGAATCGATTCGATCAATTTCAATCAAAACAGCAACAACAAGAGATCACAAACACAGAAAAATATACTTTTACGAATCATAAATCACTTTAAAATCCCTATTAATACACCTGATTACTTTGTCAGGTGTATTTTATGTTTTCTTCCCAATTAATGACTAAATATCGATTAATGAACATGGTAGAAAACAAATTGCAGGGTTGAATTCTCAATGAAGATCTTAAGAGCAACAAAGAAAATTGAACATAATAGAAACAAAGGAGTGGAAAGGAGCGATCTACATACCTGAAAACTTCTCTAAAGTTCATTGTTGACGGACGTCGCTACTATGAAAAAAATATATATTGCTGGTTGTCGCTGTTGTGAGAGAAATATAGGCTGATGGACGTGCTAATCTGATGAATTAGGTTGAGGAATCCTAATGTGCGTGGAAGATATTTTTAGTACAACTATTTTCCTTATTCGTGTAGGAGAGATTTTTTGGCTATTCAGGTTTACCTTAAAGCGTAGGAAACCTTTTTTCTTCAAAAATTTAGGGAAAGGTCGAGGGAAATAATTTAGAGAAAGGTGGGATTTTTTATTTTTAGATAAAAAAAAGACTCTTTTGCGGCTTTTTGTTATTAATTGCAACTAAAAATATACTTATTGCTGACTATTATACATTAGCCGTTGATATTTTTCCTTGCGTAAATATATTAGCGGCAATTAGCTTATTGTCGCTAAATAATTGTCGCTAAAGTTCACTTTTGTAGTAGTGAGATAAAATTTGATGAAAACGTATATATATATATATATATATATTATATGTATAACAATCAGGGGCGTAGCTACACTAGGTTGAGGGTGTCCAATTGACACCCTTCATCGATAAATTACACCGTATATATAAGTAAAATAATACTTTAACTGCTTAAATGAGACGTTTTGGACATCCTTGAAACAATAAACTTTTTTAGCCTAGTGATTTCTGTCGTTAACCTGAGGCCTTTGCTACATGCTGCGCGTGGGTTCAATTCCCTTTGGATGCACTTTTTTTTACATTTTCAAAGAGCTCCTAATTAGTTTCTTAATTGTAGTTAATAAATATATTATGTTCTAAAATAATCCAAAAAATTAACTTAAAAATTTAAGGGGATAAAAAGCTCAGTAGCCAATTGAATTTTTAATCACTTTTATTCTTTTTCTTTTCATTAAAAATTTAAATAAAATATAAAAATAATTATTTAATTTAAAGTTAATAAGCAAATCCTATTTTTTTTTTTCTATAAAGCTATTAAAGGTGAAAAAGCTCCATACAAAGTTTCTTTTGATATAACTCGTTTTATTCTACTCTTTATTTTTGCATGTGTCGTTGTTAGTTATTAGAGGTTCGTGAAATCTTGAAGCATAAAAATGATTTCATTCTAAACTGAATTTTCTCTCTTTTTTTTCTTTTTTCCGTTCACTTCCTATTAAATAAACATGAACATTAAAGCTAAATATTAGTATGTAGTTTGATTTTAATGGGTTTTTATTCTTGAAGAGCCCTAGTGGTAAGTAAATTAAATGGTTGAAAATGAAGTATATTTCAACAACTTCGACCTACTTCTCTGATGGCAATAAATGCATTAAGAGGGTGGGTTGTGGAATAAAAAATGAAGATATACCCCCGCCCCCCCATGCACTATATATGCAGTGCATCCATCTTCTAATCTTTCTCTGCTCGTCACCTTTCCTATTTCAGGTTCCTATACTCCTTAACTTTTCCTTCTATTTCTCTAAAACTTGCCAAAATTAGTAAAATATTAAGCCTTCACCATTATATAATATATATTTGTTTATTTTCCTTTTTAACAGATCCAGAAGAAACAAAAACATGGCTTCTAGGCTTAATAATGAGGTATATATCAACTTTCAACTTTATACATTATAGTATATTATTAATTTATTCTCGAAAGGAATCGCGTTACAACATACTTATATAACTTGCTTTATAATACTCCTTCATTAAGATTAAATTAGTAAGTTTTGTGTGTGTGAAAAAGCTAAATTATTATCTTCAATTTGCTTCCTTTATATACAAAGTACAAACAACCTTCTCTTGAAAATAAACATTTTTTTTAAAAGAAATTTTCTAACAAAATAGATCTTAGCATATTGTAGAGTTGCTCGAAATTAATAAATATTTAGATGATCTCAAGTGTTTTTATTTAACTTGTCAGATCCAATAATTTTCATAAAGGAAAAAGAAATAGATTTTGTGATATATTAATTATTAGTTAGCTAGATCTACAATCTTAAATTATTATTAAGTACTTCAAAATATAATACCAACATCCTCCGATCTTTCTTACTCTAACCTGAGCTATCTGACATATATATTGCCATTATAAATTAAATCATATATATTATGTTAGAGGATATTTGTCATCCATTATAGTAAAATTTTAGAAGATTAGAAATGTAAAGTTTGTCATATATTTGTCATCCATTATATAAAATTTTAGAAGATTAGAAATGTAAAGTTTGTCATATATATATATATATATATATATATATATATATATATATATA